>VYXC01006776.1:1085084-1202655 GCA_013397175.1 Platysteira castanea | reverse complement strand
AAGAAAATCATGGTGACTTCAAGGTCAGAGAGAAAGACAAAGTGAGTCATGTGGGATGGAGCTGAAGATAGCAGCAGGAAAAAGAGAGTGGAGCACACCCAGCATGAAGCTTAAAAATGCTTTCTCCAGGTGTGGTAAAAACTGTAATATCACAAACTGTCCTTTCCTCTTTTATCCATTTAAAAAGGCATGAAGGGATGAGAATTCTGTGTGCAGCCTGCGGAAAAAGAAAAGTGGCCACACCAGACCACCTAGGAGCTGTAAGAGACTTTTAGGGATTTTGTGAAGAAGAGAGCTATTGCTTTTCAGTCTGGAATTTTCTTATCCTTAAAAAGGAACACCCCATGTAAGGGCCCAGAATGGCAGTGTAGGAAGACTGCAAGATTCATGGGAGAGATGTTTTTCACAGCGGCAGATTTCTGGGTGGGTCTGTCACTAGTGGCAGTTTGGAAACCATGTGTAGAGCAGAGAAAAAACCTCTTTTCCCCTAAATATTGGAGAGACCTTTTTAAAGTGCTGTAAGACTGACCAATGCCATGTCTTGTTTTCCTTTGTGTGAGCTGGATAAATGAGAGAGGATGCTGGAAGAGAGGGGAGTTTAGCTTTAATTTCTTATTATTTCTTTTTACCTTTAATTCTGTTAGTAATAAAACTTTCTTTATACTGTAATTTCTCAAGCATGTGCCTGTTTTGCCTTGCAAATTTCCAGTTTTCCTCAGTACAATCCTATTCCCCCTTATAAAAATAACAGATTTCGTGGGAGCCTGGTGCTTAGCCAGCTCAAACCACGGCTGTTGGCCATAATCCCCCATAATAATCTATTACAATATCATTTCTATAATGGATGACATCACCTCTCTTTGACTCATCATACTTGATCTGTCTGTAATACTCGAAGAGGACTTCATCGTTAAGATATAGAAGGTTTCCTCATACATCACAGCTGACAGGAGGTCTCTTATTTCTCCCATTATTCAGTCTTCATTCTGTCCTCATGAAGCCAACCAGCTGAAAGATAATATCTGCTAACGACTGCAATGGCTGTTACTTTGCACACAATGTCAAATTGTGCACTTAATCTGACTGTCTCCATTGTTACTGTATGCTGCTGGCAGTGTATCAACATTTAGCAAGGATTTAGTCTTTTGTCATAGCCATCTTCCAAGAATTTTATGTAAAACATGATTCCTTGTTTTCTCCGTGGGTGACTTAGAAGAAAAGTTGTAAGTGATGTTAAAAAAATGAGCTTCCTGGCAACTAAGTCCTCATTTGTAACAGAGACTGAGAAAATCCAAAACTTAAAATGGAAGTAGACAACTAACTGCTCTATGTTGGCTCAGGTTAAGATTTTAATCTCAGTGTTCACGTAATATAAGAAGCCAATCACTTATCAAACAGCACCTGGTATGGTAATACAGAAGATCCTGGAGCTGGAAGGTGTGTCATCATCTTCACACAGCTTAACAGAAACTACTGGAAGGGTGCAGAGAAATATCTTAGATGGCCTCCTGCTTTGTGAATCCTAAGAATCTGGACGCTATTTCATCTCATTGTGGAGATGACCCACCACCCTGTTCTGTGCTGCTTTCTTTGTTCATGCTCATGTATATTTGTACGACGTCCAGAAACCCTTGTCTTATTGACTGACCTCATACAGACCTTTTTCCTACAGCCTGGAGTTTGGTGACACCAATTTTGGACTGAAACACGGGCACAGCATGTGCACCACCAATGGCTAATCCAAGGTTCCCACACTAAAAGGTTTCTTCCTCCTTGCTATATTTCCTTCACAGTTACTTTTGCCTCTTCCAGACAATATTTCCTTGTTAAGCAAGCTGTCCAGGCACTTGCTCCCCACTCTGTACATACATCCAGGGTCTCCCTGTCCCAGGTGCAGAATCAGTCACTTGCCCTTGTTAAACTTAATAGAATTGGTGACTGCCTGTCCCTCTAATTGAGGTCCACAAGACCAAGACATGTGGCAGTCACTTTACTGAAAAAAAATCAGAAGGTTTTGGAGCTCTGAATCAGGCTTAGGACCCAATAATGTAAAATATGGTAACTCTCAATTTGTACTCAGTAATCAATTAGACACATGTGGAAGCTGGAGGTCTGACCAAGAGGCTGGTTATGTGAAGAAACATGCGTGGAGTAAGATGGTATTGGAATCACTCCCAAGAAGACTGATTTTTGAGGAAGACCTCTAAATGTATTTAAGTTTAATGGATGTGGTATTTATTTGCTTTGACATGTGTCTCCAACCAAGCCTTCTCTGTCATCCCAGAAGTCCTGACTATAGAAGCCTTTCACCAATCTTCCATCATTTTGCAGACTGAAGAAAGTTATTAGAAATATCCATTGCCAATAAACTTTCCTTCAGGAAGGATAAATCTAAACATAGAGATCATTTCAGGGATGAAAACGTGCAAGCACATTATTCATGAAGTTTATTGCATATTAATATAATACTATCTGATTTCATTGTTTATATAAATGCTCAATTTTTATTTGAGTTCTCTTAGCTACTTGACTTCAGGGATGTCTGCCAAAAAATAAGACTGATTTCTGCTCTTTGTTAGAGTAGTGTAAATGGGCAGGGCTGGCTGGACTTCTCACAGGATGTGTAGCATAGAGTTTCAAAATGTCACACTCTGGAAGGTTACAGACTAAACAGGTTTCAGGTTAATGGGATGTCTGCAGTGTCTGAAGAAAAGGAAAAGTTTGAGGCTTAGATGCCTATTACAATGTCATCCCTGCTCCTTCAATAACTCATTTTGATATTTTTTAATTTGCAAAAATGTGTCTGTGTGATCCCATAGGCTCTTAACTACTTTGTAATGAGTGTGTATGAACAGATGGAAAATGTTTTCAATTTCTGAGAGAAGTGCTAATGGATGTCACCAGCTATTAGAAAAGCTCAGGTGGTTCCATTTTGGGAGAATAGGTATTGTCATAAGCCTCTTCATTTTTAATGAAATGTTTGCTCATTTATACCTTTATGGTAAGTTTAAGACTGCCTGTACTAGTGAAAAAAGATCAGAAATTGAGCTGGAAATTATTCACTGTGAAATAGTCCAGAATCTTAAATCCAAACATTTCACATGAAAATAACAAAAGCTTGCTGTAGGTCACATCAGTATCAGGGAAAATTAATAAGTGGGGAAAAAAATTCATTTCATCAAGGTTAGACACCTTTTTTCCTCTTTGTAACAGATGCAGCAAGAACCCCAACCCTCCCCCAAAAGAACCCCCCCCAAAAAAATCCCCCCCAAAAAAGCAAACAAAAAATCACAACAGAAAGGAACAATTTTTCTATGTAATATTCAATACTCTGTCAATCTATTTAGATTTTTATCCACCAGCCCAGATGAGATTTCCTACTGGTTTTGAGCTCCCTCTAGCATCAGACATTAGGATCTTTCAAGGAGAAGAGACTGAAATATGAAATAGAAAAGGATAAAATGAAACTCAATAAGTAAATTTTCCCTTATATCCTCGCTGAAGGCCAGAATTAATAGAGTGAATAGGGCTGAGAAAAAAGCTAAAGAAACCCAAATGTTTTCCTGGCTGGGAACTGAGAAATGGAGGTAGGCACAGCTGAATTGGGATAGAGTGGTACTCCTGGGTTGCACCTCCTCCTCCGTTGCTGCAAAAGACAGAGTTCAATAATATAGATTGCTCCTCTCTGTTCTAGTGTTGGCTCACATTGCTCAGCTATATTGAGACACTGCTTTGATCAAGCTGTGAACTGCATGAGACTATATTCACAGATAAAGACATCTCAGTGAACTGTACACAGGCTGATATTTTGGAGATTAAAATGTGTAAAAGTCCTTTTGCGCAAAATCTTGCGCTATTTCTCCATATATCTGATGCACAAAGACCAACCCCACAATCACAGCTCCTTCAGCACCCAAGCCAGACCTGAAGAAGCTTTCACCCAGCTACTGTTCCTTCTTTTATGTCTCGATGTTTCCAATTCAGTTTTCAACTTGCCCAATAACGTGGGCAAAGGAGTATCAGCTATGACAAGCAGGGCAACACCTACAGCAATTGTTTCTCTAACTCTGCAGTGTGAAGAGCAGACAGTGCTCAGAAGCAGAAATTATTTTTCTCACCTGTCCAATGAAAGTGCTGACTTCCTTTGTAGGTCTTCCCTGAGTGACAGGTGAGGCTGCAGGTGTTTATTCTGTGACTGGAAGGTGGATGAAGGAGCTTAAAGGGAAGTGTCAAAACCTGCAGAAGGTGGAAGAAAGACTGAACAGAGCAGACTCAGGGTGGAATATCTTCCTCATAGGTTTCTTCACAGCACACATTTCCTAGGAATAACTTGAACTTTTATATATTTTGCTCTCACAATTGACAACTCCAGGCATAGAGAAACATCTCTATTGTTCAAGTTACTGTACAAATTATATTTCTTGGCCTCAGAAAAATTACACTTAGAGCCATAAACCCAAACAGATGGACCAGGCATTCTCCAGAGACTGAATAGGTGAAGCATGGACCACAGCTAGAAAACACCTGTATCTAAGTAAAAAAGAAAAAATAGAATGAAAAATAAATTTCAGTTCCTGCATTGAAAACTACAAAGAAAATGGATATTTTAACTTCAATCTGAGTGAAAAAAATTTAAACCTGTATGCAGATGATGGTATGTTAACTTCCTGTGGTAGAGTAGAAATGTTTTAATGACCTCTCTGTGTCCAGCCCTGCCAACATTCCAGCATCTTCCCAGTTAAGTACTTCCATAGTGAGAAATGATATAGGAAACCAGCAGGCATTGCATGACACTGCAGTGCCTATTTCTGCTGTGTATATTCCTCTGCAGTCAGGCTGAGTTTGTTTTAAGTTTATTTTATCTCAACTAATCTTGCAGCAGAAGAAATGGGAGCCTCACAAACAGCTGGGATATGGCAAGTCCCATATCCTGACTCATAAAAGTCACAGGTAAGCCAAAGAAAAGCTATTCCAAAGGCACAGAATAGCAGTTACTTTGCTTTTCAACAGCTCTGCACTGAAGGTAACAGATGCCTTTCTTTGAAACCAGTCTGTTGGAAAGGGGCAAAAAATGCAGAAAAAACCCCCAAACACAAACCAGCCCAGCTGTCGGGTTCAAACAGCCTTGAAGTGGAGCTGCAATCCAGGGAGACAGAGAAACACGCTGAAAGCCAAGAGCGGAGAAAAAACTGTTTCAGTGTTTATCAGTAGAAGTGCTTTGCAAAAGTGCTGTTTTCCCAACAACTGCGTGCTCCATTAGGGCTGGGCTGGCTTTGTCCATCCACATGTTTGACACCATCTACTAAACTTGGTTCCTGTCAAAGACAAGTTGCTCACCTGCCCAGCACCATAACTCAAGTTGTGGCAAGAGTTAAGGAGCACAAGCACTGCTTTCCACCTGATGGGATTGACCAAGATAGATGAGTTTTTTAAATCCTGGCACAGAAGAGAATTCCTGCATGTGTTTCATTGAAATAGAGATAGTAATAAGTATTTATATCCTAAGCAGCTGGGAGAAAACAGGGCATAGAACCAATGCAATTCATGGCAAAAAGAAAGACTGTTTTTTCTGCAGAAAAGATCCTCTCAGATAAAGAAGCAGCTTTAAAAGCTGCTGCTTTCACAGAATATGACAGGTTTTTAGACAATACTGAAAAATGTGAAAAATCAACCTCTAAGCCAGAGATGAATACTGTGTCTGGAGTACAGAGGAATTGCGCCAAAAATTCTCTTGACAAAAACCAAATTTGGTTGCTGAAGATGACTCAAGTTGAATTTTCAAAAGTAAGAAACTAAAAAGTTCATTTCTTTGTTAGTTGATAGGCTCCTTTTTCACAGGCTTTGTCCCAGAGTTTCTGATTATTTTGGGTACACAAAAGCTCAGCATGCTCAAACAGCAGCAACAGCAAAAAATTTAGTTCTGGCAGCACCACGAGGAAGGAAGTGTATGGTCTTATTGTGTTGGACAAGGAGCACGTACAAAACCACCCAGACCACAGCTGGACTCAAATCATGCCCAGCACCTAAGTCTGTGCCTCTGCAAATAACTTTTCCCCTGCTGGCCTCAGTGGCTACTTTCCTTTTCTCTCTGTCTGCTCTTTTAAAAACCTCTCTCTTATCTTCCTTCAGTGATGTTCCTGATGTCCTTTTTCTCAAAATGTCTCAAAATAGTTAAATGGTGTGGAATATCCCTTTGGTCAGTTTAGGTCAGCTGTCTTGGCTATGTCCCTTCCCAGCCTCTTGCCCAGCCCCAGGTTTTGGGGCTGGGAGCTGGGTGGTAGCACTTTTCACAACCATGAAGATGTGGGAGAACTGCTCAGCAGTGGCCAAAACATTGGTGTGTTATCAACACTTTTCTAGCTGCAAGTATGAAGCACAGCACTGCAAAGGCACTGTGAGGAAAATTGACCCCATACCAGTCAGACCCAATATATTTGATAATATGTAACACTTAATAAAACGTATTTCTTAATATGTACAAATTGAAATGCGACTGTAAGTGAATTAGAGAAATTAGAAAGAAGTTAAAACTTTTAAGAAATTAGTTTCAAAAGAACCCCACACTGAGTTCATTACTTGTTGACAAAGTCAGAGCATTCTTAGTTTCAACAAAATTGTGTCTTATAAAGGTGTGTATGGTGGGGGGAAATCAACATTTCTTTCCTTGGACTACCTTCTGTGATTTTGTCAGTATGAATTTTGCCATTTGAATTTATTCTGACCTTGTATCTAACTTAAACCCTGATCTTTTGCAAACTATGCAAACTTTGTTTTCTCTTCTTTCACAAATACTTTTAAACAAGAGAGGCATTACACAAATGTTAGCTGAGTGCCTTGTGTCTGCATTAACAGAACAAGTTCATACAGCCCCTTGTTTGATCTGCTTGTCAATTTTGCCCTGAGAGGATAAACAAAGTGTCAGACTTAGGATTTATTTGAGTAACAGAGAGGCATGCAATGCATGAGTTTTGGAGGACTACAGGGCTTTTATATTAATCCTCCTCCAGTACAGGCAGTACACCGGTCTGGAGGATTTACAGATATCTGGTAGCCCAGATGGATTAGGAATGGTCGAAATCTAGGACAAATAGGCATGGAGCTTGTGTGGTTTGACTGTATGGGGTGTGTAGTGAAATTCATGTTTTGACAATCCAGACTTCAAGAACACTGTCTAGGTTGTGTCCAGTTTGGCCAGGTCACATTGATCAGCTTCCAGGAGAAAAAACAGGAGGACATCCAGAGAAAAACCTGCAGGAGTGGGTTACAGTTGTACTTTCTGGGCTTGGGTCTAGAAAGATCTGCTAAATCTACTCATGGTGCATGATCAGTGGTTTCATCAATGGAAGTCCTAAGCTTTTCCTTCAAAGTATACAGTCATCCCTCAATCCCTGCCAAACCAGGGCTGACTAAAATGTTAGCAACATTTTGGACAGAAAGGAGAAATGCATGAAGTGAAGAGACAAGAGAATGCACAGGTTAAAGCCCTCTCCACTATGAGACAGTATCACAAGCTGCTTGGGCATCCAGCTACAAAGCTGAGGAAAGATCTGTGTAGCCCAGCAGATTACAGTTTGATCATCTAAATGAAAAATAAAAGGAAAATGATGGGGTTTTCTCCTTATCTCAGCCCAGTGCCTGGTATCTACCACGAGATAAAAGTACTGAAGAGACAATTTTCTTCATTGTTTTTTGACTGTCCCCTACAAACATATATATTTTGGGGGATATCTGAAAAATAGATGCAGAAATATTTCTATTACATTTATTCATAGTGCTGAAACACTTTGGGTGGCTGGTCATGAGTAGGGTGCCTGGTGGACACCAGCTGGACAACATATCAGAAAATGTGGTCTCCACTAATTGGTTTACAGCAGAAAGCCAACACAGGCTGATGTGTCAGTGCAAGGGAACGGCGAGACAAAAATAGTGTAAGACATGCACTTAGCATTCTAGCTCCTCGATTGTTTCAGCTTTTGGTTATGTTCACACTGTTTCAGGTAATTTCAGATTTTTTCACGGGTGTCACAATAGAACAAAATTTTAGGGAGGCGACCAAGATGACATTTTCATAGTACATACAGCCAGTGCCTCCAAAGTATTAAGGAATCATAGTAGGATAAAGTACCAAAGGAGTTATTTGAAAATTGTTTGAAAGGCTTTACAGAGTGGCTATCATTGCTGTATGCTTTTTTGACTATAGGAATCTCAAATCACCTATATTTTTCAGTTGCACGTTAACTAACTTCAGTCCAAGTTACCATACACCCTGCCCCTGAAAATTACACACTATAAAATGTACATGAAAGAATAATACTTCTTCCTTATAGATCTCACGTAGAAGAAAAGAGAATATCTGTGAAAGGTCTCAGATTCTGCAAGCATCAAGAAACACAAACCAAAGTGGCAGGTTACAGCTCATTTCACCCATTTCAACTTTAGCTTTGGGGCTCTTCCTAAATGCTATGAGTTTTATAGGATGATATTACTTCCTCTTTAGGTGTAGTGACAGGGAGTACAAGCCTTTTCCATACCAGTCTACTGGCGGCTCCATGGGTCCTAAACCTCTCACCTTTTAATTGTTATCTTCTGGCTTAGCAAAATATGATCAGAAGAATAGTCACTAGTCAGGGAATACCCTTCTGTTTCTCAGTAGTTTAAATACAATACAGGTATTTAAAACAGACTCTTTCTTTCACCCCCACAGTAACAAATGAATATTTATTGCATTTGGATTCTCAAGTCAATCATTTAATAACATTTAAAAGGAAATACCAAGTTAATTTTTTTTGCTGTTTCCGAAGTTACCCCCCAAAAGCAATTCTTTAATGTTTTGAATGCATCCTTCATAGGGTAAGTTTTCTATTTGTAGCCAAGAATTCCTGTTTGTCTGAAGATGTGAGGCAGACCAAAAAGTTCAATAAACATCCATTTTCAGAGGAGAATCAGTTTCATTTGATTTAATTCACCTTCTAGACTTTGTATGTTGATTCTCCTACTAGGCAAGGATAAGAACTGCAAAATCAAGCAGTCTGATGATTCACAGAGAGATGAATAAGTATTTTCAAAACATTACTAACCTTTTTTTCCCTAAATTAGAACAGAATGAGTACAATTTTCTTTGTAAATCTCTAAACCCCTACTTCCAAAATGAATAACTTGCAAACGCTGGCCTTTAAACAGTCCACAGGGTAAATGTTTAAGCTGAAGTTGACTTGAGATTTTCTGGTTATTTCTCTTGTTTTCTATTGTTCCCTCTATTCAATCCTGCCCATAGCCCTGACACTGGTTGAATGCAAGAGCTTTCTTTGACGTACTGGAAATTCTTTATAATCAACTCATCAAGCACACACCCTTTCATCTTCATGAGCTTTTGAATGCCTTTTTTCTTAAAGCAAACACAAGAAATGCAGCAGGAAGGTCAAGGGTAGCAGGTCTGGGATAAACACTGTAAAACGAGAGACAAGTGAAATTTAAAGTTTTATTTTCTGTTCAGAACTCGTTAAGCTGTAAAGATGTCATTATCTGTTTAGCTTTTCAAAGCCATTCAGTAAACACAAATAAATTGCATTCAAAACAGGGTCAATATGCAAGAAATAAGAAATATTAATGGGATCCAGAGAGTTGACAATGGACATTTCAGTCCAGTACTTCTGAGCCCACCATTATGGGTTTCTGCACTCAGAAAAGCTTGTGTTGCCTGGAGATCATGTTCTAAATAATCCCAGTTCCCAAAGGCCTTTACAATTTTGAATGCACCTTCTTCCCTTTCCCTCTGGGAATGAAATGTCAAGCGTTGCTAAGCATTCCGTGAAAGAGAATTATTGTGTGTATCTCATCACAAACCTATTTAGATAAGAAAATAGTTCCAGAACTAGAGAAAAATTGCCAACAAAGATATACATATAGTCCAGAAATCAAATGTGTCCTGGGCTGCATCCAAAGCAGGGTGGGGCCAGCAGGTCAAAGGAGGGGATTCTGCCCCTCTGCTCTGCTCTGGTGAGACCCCACTTGCACTGCTGCATCAGCTCTGGGGTCCCAGCACAGGAAGGACATGGACCTGTTGGAGTAAGCCCAGAGAATGGACATGGACGTGGTCAGAGAGATGGGAAAGGAAGGCTGAAAGAATTGGAATTGTTTGTTCTGGAGAAGAGAAGGCTTTGGGGTGACCTAATTTCAGCCTTCCCGTATCTGCAGGGAGCCTACAAGAAAAACGAAGAGGAACTTTTTACAAGGGTATGTAGAGACAGAAGGAATGGATTCAAGTTGAAAGTGGGTAGGTTTAGATTAGACATTAGAAAAAAAATCTTTACTGTGAGGGTGGTGAGGCACTGGCACAGGTTGCCCAGAGAAGCTGTGGCTGTCTCATCCCTGGCGTGTTCAAGACTGGGTTGAATGGGACTTTGAGCAACCTGATCTAGTGGGAGGTGTCCCTGGCCATGGCTAGGAGTTGGAACTGGGTGCTCTTTAAGATCTATTTCAACCCAAGCCATTCTATGATTCTGTATTATCATCCTGTGTTTCTATACTATGGGCTGCTTGACCTTACAATAAGTAATATAACACACACATACAAAAAAAAGGGTGAGTAAAGCACCCCTCTTTTCTGTTTTTAGCAGTTTTAACTCCAGGATTGTGCAGTGCAAATTATAAAGGGTCCAAGTAGAGTAAATCAGTTTAAGAAGCCAAGGTGTTAGTTTTCAAAGGCAGACTGGAATGAAGCACTAAGTATTTGATAGGAAGTCATAGAAATGGAAATGCTAAGCATAATTGTTCTTAAAACGGCATAACTTAATATGAAATGTGAAATCAGGAGTCTGAGATGGTACTGTGAACATTTTTCTCAAAAGACAAAACATAGATATTATAAAATGTGAATAAATATAAACTCTGGTGGAAGAAATAGACTCTGCTTGAAGACTCTGCTTATGTGCAATGAGACATAATAGTTGCATAACCTTTTAGAGGTTATGCATTGTTCAGTGATGCAACCTTGGTATGCCAGAATTCAGTGGCAAAATGAGTCAACAGTGTAATTTATGAGGGACTCTCCTGGTTCCCTCCTCACACAAATCAAATTTGGAGGCAGAATAATGTCTTATGATAGCAAGGCAGTACTTGCTGAATGTGTTGTGTGGCAGCTTGCAATATGCCTTCATCTGAAATCACATTTATAAAAGAAATGTTCAATTCAAAACCGTTTTTTACCCCATTTACTGACACCTAATCTATAATTCTTGAACCACATGTAAGACATTGTGCAGACAGCAGTGAGAAATGACTGCAACAGAGAATGTTCTTGTGTCTCCAGTAATTCCACAGTGCAGGGACAGCCCTTTAGATTCAGCCTAAGTGGGTCCATGCAAACTAGGGGCAGATTAGGATGAACCAAATCCGCATATGAAATTATGTAACGCTATTGACACTGCTCTGACTGGATTGCTCATTTTCACTTTTCATTTAGTTCAAATCCTCCCACTTCTGGAATTATCTGTCATTGCCATTCAGACTCATCTTCAGATAGGATGAGCAATCCTCTCTTCCACTGCCATCCTGTCTTTATGCCTGGTGCCAGTTGCGTGTTCTGTTAATGAAGATAATTTCAGTCAGTCTAACTGCTAGACCCAAACACAAAGCGGCTAAGGAAATGTAGTTTTCTTGGGAGGTGTGGCTGTGAAAGCTGTTACAAACGATCACTATCCATACTTTCTGAAAATTTTTTGTCTCCAGCATGATGGCTGCAATTAATGGGGAAAAAATCACTTGATGGGGCAGTGCCTTCCCACTGTAAGGCATGGGAATCCCTAAAAGGAGACAGGTACCAGGGAAGATATCCTCCTCTAACCTGCATACTGCCACGTGACATTTTGACCTAACAAGTGTCTCGACCATTCTTTTAGTATGAGTCCCTTCAAAAACCTTTTCCACTGAGTCTGGTAGTTGGTTTCAAGCAACATGAATCACCAGACTTATATCTAAATAAGGCTTTTCATGGTACCTCAGTGAAACAATCCTTCCTGCTCTTCCCACGGGCACGAACTTCACTATGACCTTTCAGTGATGCCCCATTGCATTTCCCACTAAAGTCTTCTTATTTTGGAAACCAACTATACTGCATCTAGAAGTCCTTAGTTATCAGATGTCACTACAGAAGAAGAAAAAGAAAAGATGGCACAGATGTTTTATCTTGGTTCTGGGTTTTCGTAGACACTGATTTTTGTTCCTGTCTGGTTCAAACCACAGTGATGTGGCAGCTTCAGAAAATACCTTCTGAAGGCAAAAGCTGTTCACTCAGGTGCTACAGGAAGATTAAATAAGTCAGTGAGCTGGGACCAGAGCTCAAGTGTTTTAACCCCTTCAAATGTTCCATTCAGTTGTCTTCATTGCCTTTCCTGGTTAATTTTTAATGTTTCAACTCCGTAATTTACACACTTAGACCAAAACTTGTGATTTTCTCTGTTTCTCTAATGTAGTTTAAATTGTACATTTATTATTAAACTGTTAAAAATGCCTTTGGACAATTTGGAGAGTGGGTGACATTTCATAGTTAAAATTATTATATTTAGATTCAATTTTTATTATCCCAGAGTCTGCTGGTGTGAGAATAACAACTTCAAGCGTTTGTTAGTTTTTGAGAACAACATTTGGATTATTACCTTTCCAAAAAAGTACTCATACTTCTGCTGAGAAATTGTCTTAATTTCCTTTTATTACTAAAACTTAATGAAGTATTAATATAAAATATAATTATTTTTATAATAATTAAAAAATTATAGGATAACCAAAGGGGCATTCTGTCTACCGAGCCCATTTGGATCTTTGGTCTCCCTGCCAAAAATGCCAATAAATGTCTGCCAGTTATTGCCAGGGCTAATGATGACCTCTGACCGTGATGTCCCAAGGTAATCTCTGCCTTGGTTTCCCAGCCATTAAATATGGTGGGGAATACAGATCCCTGTAGGCTGTGACCCCTTCTCCTGTTTCATCTTTTAAAGCTCCAATTCTGCAGCGCATACAAGCACAACTTCATCATTGTGACAGCACTGCTGTCAGTGGAGCTGCTTCAAGAATAAGGTCAGCAAGAGCATTCCTACAAGGCCATGGATTGAAAAATATTTGGGGTGAGATTTATTCCCCAGTTAAGAACCTGAGTGGTGCCCAGCACAATAGATTCTTTTATTTGTTTGTAGCTTCCTCAGTAAAAAAGTTTGTTACAATAGTAATAAAGTGAGAAGTTACACCTATCCTTTATCATTTTATAGCACTGTCATATTTCACATCTGGTACTCTGTTTGACTTTTATTTCCAGCCCTGTTAATATGTGATATATCCATAGAACTGCAGACTCAGAAGACTGATTGAATCTTTCTAATAAATATTAAGCTCTAGTGTTATACACTTGCACATCAAGAAAAGGACAAACACCTGCTTTGCAGACATCTGAATTTCTAACATGTCAAATGGAACACACAGGTTTCAGTCAAAAGCAAATCTACTTAAATGGATTGATGTGCTTCAGACAGGCAAAAAATAAGCATGAAATGCTAGGGACTGTTTCTCGGGTTTTATTTCAGTTTCTTTTCACAAGACAAGACACTACAGTTATCAGATTTTGGTCATTGAGCAGCCTTTCATGTCTTATTTAGGAAAAAGCTCAGCTGTTTTAGATGGCAAAAGATTGCAATGTAAATTGAGTATTACCCATTATTTTCACTTGAACTGACATTTATTTTAGTTCCGTTTCCTGTTTACAGGGAAGTGCTGCCAGTGGGTGACTTCTCACTCCTATGACTGAGGCCTTGAGCGCTGCCTTAATAAATCCATGCCAGGTCCCTGATGGCTATTGATTCCATCAAGCTCAATGAACAGAAATAAGAAATTCCTAGGTTGTTGTGACTTTGCATAGATGTGTTTATTTATTAAAGGAGGGCGCTGTGGCAGTGTGCTTCCTGTTCAGCACTGGCACAACTTTGTGCTGGCAAGGACTGGAGAGAGAAGGGTGGGCCATGCAGGCACCTTGCAGGAGATGAGATGATATTGATGAGATATTTGTGATTATTGTTTCTCAGCAGAGTCTCTGTGCTCCCTCTACTTTGTGCCTTTGCTTTCTCTTTGCAGTATTCTAAATACAATATTTCTAATATTGTTGAGAAACTAAAAGCAGGGGACAAAATTTTGCCCTAGTTCTGCACAAGGGGGTTCACACCCAGCTCACAAGTCTAGCAAGACAACTTATGTGTCTTCCTTCCACTTATTTTCTCCTAAAATAGTTACTCAACCCTGTGAGTTGAAACCGGAAATTGTCTACATTGATGATTAAATAATCCAATTAGCTCCAGGGTTTAATCACTAAATATTCTAGTTTGTAGGGCAATTAGAATATATTCTTATAATTCTATATACAATTTTGTGGGCAGTGAAAAGAAGGAAGTTTGAGGAGAGTTTCTGTCATCAGTCTATACCTGCTATCACTGCTTTTTTTTTAACAGCTTCAAGCCCTTCATTCCCAGGAATTTCTCTGGTTCCTCACACTTAGTTCAGTATGAAAGATGTTGTGTCAGAAATGGAAATATAAAGTAGAGGAGTAATTCTCCCTTCAGCAGGGGATTCTTCACCGAGCAAGTGACTATCAGATCTCTGTGGTTCATTGGCTGGCTGTATGAACAAACACCTACAGACTCAACTGCAGGAAAAATACTTTTTTGCTGTTTGTAGCCACCAAGCCTAAGGGTCTTCCTCAGACCTTTTGCTTTCAGATATGAGAGTAAACTACTCCCTGCAGTCTTGTTTGGAAAAGCTTGTGAGCAGAGGTTTGATAGTGACATTTGCATCTGCAACAGTCTCTGGTAGTGCCAGTTTCATAATGCTGTATTTAAGAGAATGGAAAGCTTACCAGGCAAACAAGGTCCTTGATGAAATTATTGAGGTCTAAAATAGGAATATTCAATGCATTAAGAGGATAAAAAGTAAATTAACACAGAGATTCTGTAGAATCATTGAGAATCTCACAGTAATGCCCGCCAAATCAGGTAATAAATCAAAGTTTACATTTAATAAAATCACTGTCACAAAGTTTCTTATTTGCACAGTGCTTCAGAAAAGCTACTAGTTCTTTCTCAGTCAGTTTTTATAGTTACCAACCATTGTATTTCCTCTTTTTTTTTTCCTTTGGAGGCTCTGGTTCTTTGTTTTCATTCTCCAATATCTACACGAGGCTGGAAAAAGAAATTGCTATCTGAGAGACTGAAATTTCAAAATTCTACATTGTCTTAAATTGGGATGAAAATCTCAGAATAATTTGCAAACAAAACATGCAGAAACGTTTTCTTTCCACCATACAGAGCATCTCATTTCAGTAAGTTCAGAGCTGCTAAGCTGATAGTCTTATTCTGTTATTTAAGCAAAAAAGAGAAGGACAATAAAAGTTTGGACTTTTTTACAACGAAACATATCAATATTCTGATTGTAAGACTTAATAATATTTATCCATTGAGAATTTGGACGAAAATAGCATTTATCATCAGGATATTTTCATTCTGTATTATGAGCATTTTCCAACAGGTCAGTTTAGAATATTTTCATCTAGCTTAATGCAGCTTTGTTGTAGTGTTATTATTATGTGGGGCTCTATCCTTTGTTTGCAGGCAGCAGTACCTGCAGAACTTACCTTTGAATTTAGAGGACGAGATTGTGCAGCATGGTAAAAAGTATTCAGGAAAGCAGAAGAGGATGAGATAGGAAAAAAAACTCCACGGATATTTAAGTACAATTCATCAGAAGCAGATTGTTGTGGAACTGCTTGTATGAGAATAATCTCTGTGTTGCAGTATGCTTAAAAATATGTTAAAACCCCTCAATCAGCCACAGGGCTCCTGGTAGATTACGGAGAAGTTCGCAAGCTTTTTGTCCAGAAGCTCCCTTGGCTGGTGTTGATTTGGTGTGTGATCCACAGTGTTGTGAGCAGGTGTGTCTGTGGTGTTTTTAATTATTTGAGACCTTTGCTATGTACACAGATAAGTGGTAATTGTGCTTTCTCAGGCATACAACCAGTTGCTCAACGCTGGTCATTTGTCTGGGGGGTGGTCACTTCTCAGATCTTTCTGTCACATGCACAGAAACCATTTGATTTCATATTAATGTCTTCGTACGGCTCCTCGTGACTTCCCTGTGGAGATCAAACCCTGATCTGTGTGACTGCAGCACCTGAGGCCCCATTTGAAACCTCATCTCAAGCAGTGCACACAGATAACGAGGCTGAGAATTGGTACTGACAAGCTGCACAGGGGAGGGAAGGAAGTGCTGATTTTACAGACATGAGGCTGAGACTTTTTTCTGGTCCTCCCCTGCAAATGAAAAGCCAGTGGGAAAAAAGGCATTTTAAAACCTTTAATAGTAATGGTCAGTACACAGGTCTGACATCTGTGTTTTGATTTTAACTCTGTGCAGTAATATAATTACTAAGTAGGAACAGTTTCAAAAGTTTACAGTGCTTGTGTCACATTCTGTTGAAGTCTGCCCAGTTCCCTCTTTCTCTCCCATTCCCTTTCCCTCTGTCATCATCCCGAGAGCCGGATGACTGTCAGCTGCACAGCTCCTCTGCCCCAGCACTGGAGATAGATGTGGAATGCACCCACTTTACTCCTCCTTGATGAATGATTCTTCTCTCTTGCCAAGCAGGATCATAACAGATACACGGGGGACAAATGGGATCTCTATGTCCACAAGCTTCACAAAACCTCAGTAGCAACAATCTCCTCTTCCTCCCATAAAAACTTCCCTTAGCACTTAATATCCTTAGCACCAGGATATTTTAGGTATTTATTTATATCCTTATTATGATTCAAATCATGTTGTCAGTGTTGTCTTTACAGATCCCAAGCTCCTTCAGTATCCTACATGGGAGTCCTGAAGAAGAAGAAAAGCACTTGAACCCGGAATCCAAAGTTATCTCTACTAACTGAAAGGAGGGATCCAAACATACAGGGCAAGTTCCTTTTCATTTCCTGTGCTGCAATTCCCTGGGTCTCAAGTCTGTTATTTATTATAAAAACACAGACTGAATGGAAAATGTTAACTTATTTTTTTTTCCTGGAAGGTGAAGAACCGCAGAGAGAGGTATGCGTGAATCTAAGTATAAGGAATGCTTTAAAATAACTGTAAGATCTTTCCACATTAAATGTGTATCAGTAAACTTCAAGGATACTAATACTGTAGAGTTTTATTAGTTTCATTCACACTTGTGTTTTTATACTCTCATGGCACTCAAATCAAAATACACCAGGAAACACAAATAAAGTCTTGTTAGAAAGACACCAACACACTGAAGAAGCAGAAACTTGTTTTTGGGTTTTTTTGATGATTTAGTTGTAAGATGCTGTATTTACCATATTCAGGATCAGAATTTATCCTGATCATTTTACAAAAACAATTCCTGCATTGCTCTTTACTCAGCCCCTCCTAAAGAGAGGCATCACTTGATCACTGCACTCCTGATCACAGCTCCACAGAGATACACACCGACATGATGGAGCACTAGGAGCCCAGCAGCTCACTAGTTAGGGATAGGATGGGGGGATCCATTCTCCCTGCTTGGTCAGAAGTGCTGGTGTTTGAAATGGAAGCATTTTCCCACCTGTACTGTCAACTGCCTTGAAGGACTTGTGAAGATACAAGCCGTGCTCCCCTCCCACCAATGTGTATTTGGGTGGGAGACCAAAGCTCACAGATTCATGTCTCAAGCAGCCGTCAGGCTGCTCAGCACAGCTGCCCTCCTCAACAGTGACAAAGATTACGTTCCATAAAAGCTTCTCTCAGGTTCTGTGGAAGCCCCTGGTCCGGAAGACTCTTTTCTGAATTAAGATTTTCAAAATCTGACCTCTGACCTTTTCTGTAGCATAATGTAAGAGTTCTCACATGATTTCCATATTAATAGGTTCAATTGTGCTACGTGCTGGCTAGATCATAAATGCTGTGCATGCTTCCCTCTCCCTTGTTTTTTCCCCTTTCCTCCTCATATAGCTGTGTTTTGAAGTAAATACCATCTCTGGGAATATCTGTGCACCATCCTGAAAAATATAGCTCTTGCTTATGTGACAATGCAGATGTTAAACAGTAGGAACAATGATAATAATGTTATCAGCATTGCTAGTTAATTAACTTTAGCTGTAGTTTTCCAGAACAAAGATGTCAAGAGATGACAAGAGATCGACAAGGGACAAGAGACTGACAAGAAGGTAAGCCTCAAATACATCTAGAAGGGCAGAGAAGAGCAGAGCAGTCTGCAAGGGCCTTGCTTTCTCTTCACTCCACAGAAGCCAAGTTGGTAAAGGAAGGACTTCAGTGGGAAGACAGCTTTCATCCTTTTTTCTGGGCTGCAGGAGTCTTTGCAGTTTCTGATAAGAAAAAGAATATATCATACACAAGGAAATTCTAGGGATGATTCAGTTTTTCGTATCCTTTAATTAACAGCTGTTGCATATTTGTATTTATGGTCAGAGGGGACATTGACAACTGATATTTTTTCCAGTTACTATGTCCAAGTTATTCAGCGAAAGTCATGCAGATGTAAGTTATCATTAAGCACATCTGGAAAAGATGCTCCCCATCATCCATAAACGCTACTAGTATCAGGTAACAAGTTACTTTCAGAAACGAAGGAAATTCTAGTTCCAAAATTGTATTTGTAACTTTTACTTTTCCTGATTTATTTGCATTGCAAACATTCCTTCTTCAACTGCTGAGCCCTTTCACTTAGACTGCACAATTTAAAAATGACTGAACATAAAAAAAGAGTTAAATTTCTACAGGGGGCCTGAAATTTGTGATAACCTGTCTTCTCAGTGGTTTCTAAATTGTCATAAAGAGAAGAAATTATTGTTGGAATGCTGAAAGAGTAAGAAATTATAAATCTTTCTTCTCTGAGCAGCTGTTAGCTGTCCAGCCAAATATAAGTTATATATAGATCTGATTTGTGAATACAATAAATAACTGGATCAAGGAAGCTGAAAGCATGTACAGGTCTAAATCTGGAAAACATATATGTGATGTCTCAGTTCTGATTTCCAACAATTGTCAGAAAAAAGAGTTTTTTGTCTTTACTAATTCAGCTTTGTGAAAAGCATTTTAATGTAAAAAGAGGTAGGAGTGACCCAGAAATGAGTACCAATGCTTGTTACGAAGAAAGAAATTCTCTGGTTTTGGAAAGAAAATTGATCTTTTGCATGTGATTCTGATGTCTTCTATATCCCTATCAACATCTTTTTAATAGCGCTGCCCAAGTTTTCATTTCTTTCAGATGCAATGTACATTAATTTGTCTTCATATAAATAATTTCTCAACAAAACAGTGTTTCTTTGCATTCTCAGTCACCAGAGCTAACCAGAAGGTTATAAAAAAGAGAAGACAACCATCCCCACTCAAACACTGCCCCTGGCACCTTTGGCTTTTCAAGGCAGTGACTCCTTACAGTCTCAGGGAATGCCTCCCCTGACGTCAGTATTTCAGGAGTAATTAACTCGACAGATCAGTCAAAGGCTTTCAGTGCATATTAGATCAAAATTCTCAGCTCACGCATGAAACAAGGGACACAATGCT
Organism: Platysteira castanea; assembly: GCA_013397175.1. Classification (NCBI taxonomy): domain Eukaryota; kingdom Metazoa; phylum Chordata; class Aves; order Passeriformes; genus Platysteira; species Platysteira castanea. The sequence goes on along the minus strand of VYXC01006776.1, from coordinate 1,183,065 downwards.
TTAATTAGAATGCACTAAAAGCAAAAGGAGGAACAAGTCAAACTGCTGCACAATCAGGTGTCAAACCTTTGACCCTGGTAAGTAGACACGTATCCCAAATCAAAAGTGTGTTCAAAACATATTTTAAATTCTAAGAAGGCTGTAGGTGAGCAAATAAAACCATTCAGCCCTGGCACCCTTTGGTACAGAGCACAACCTCTTCCCCTCCCTTGGAGCAGCTGATGTGTTTTCCTATTTACAGACAGAACAACTCCAGAAGAAAAATGTTGCTCATGGAGCTCTGGCATACATCGAGGTCAACAATTTTTCTAAGGTATGAAAAGAAAGTGTAGCATCCATCCACAGCTGTAATGTGTCTTTCTTGCAGTAGTTTTCTGTAGTGAGATGTGTGTGAAGTGATGCAGTTGATTACTGTGCAACTTCCTCTATGTACTAAGGATCATGACAAATACATTTTCATTGACCCCAAAGTTTCAGCTTTTTATTTGATATTTTAGTGGATTCTAATTGTACCCCTTGATGATGATATTTGTGCTTAAACATAAGGAGATTTAATAAGCAATGCATCGTGCAAGATCCTACTGCAGTGAGCAGTTCTGCCAAGAGTCTGCAGAGGTGTGACATGAGCTGATTCCTTACAAACACTGGCACCAGCACCAGTCCCATGAGCAGTGTAGGACACCTTAGCCTTGTGTTTGGTTCATCCCCCAGCCCCAGCTGTGTTTACCAGAGGTGACACCTGAGTGATCATATTCCACAAAGGTTACAAAAAAAAATATGGCGGCACTGCATCATCCTCTAAAAATGTTTGCAATTAATTGATGTACTTTCAGTTGCTAATAAGGAAATCTCCAGTCAGGGACTGTGTGGTACCATGCTCATGAAACCTTTAAATCTTTCCCCTGAATTGAAATGTCATGCTGTGATCCCATACTTCAAAGGACTACCATTTATCTTTCAGTTAAGCTTAACTGATGAAAATTCTTCCTCCTGGCTTTAAATATGTATGCCTCATTTGAAGCCACTTCTTTCTCTTCTTCCTCTTAATTCCATATAATAGATTGTCTAATCAAATTACTAGCTGTGTTTAATTTAGTCAACATAACCCAATGTCTTGATCTCTGGGGGCAGACATATTTATTTTTGATGAATTGGCTGATTTTCTGGCAGTTTATGAGCTGTTTGTGCTGAATATATCAATTATCATCACCGTGTAATCAAATCTGCCAATTATGTGACATTATGTTAGTTCATTGAGCAAATGCAAAGAAGAGGCTGTGACCAAAACTGCTGGGTCCATACTACTTCCGTGATATAGGAAGAACAATCATGTTGTAGAATTAATCCAGAAATTTTATAGTTAATTTTAATTATCTTCTTCCCCTTCTGTCATGAAAGCTGTGCCTTGGATCCTCCTCCTTACCTCCAGTCAAAGCTAGACTGTGATTGCTTCTAATTATTTTATAGGACAGAAAACCTTTTTGTAAACAACTATGAGAGACACACTCCTGTGACAAGATGATACCAAACTAGACAGAGTAATATCAACAAAAAGGTCTGTCAGCTGTGACAGCCTCATAACAGATTTATCTCCCACCCACAAAGTATTTTTCTCCCTGTCATGGGTATTGATGAAACATGCTTTCTAGGAGGATTCCCCCACAAAAAACCAGCCCCCCCATCAAAATCCAGAGTAGTGTCTATACATTCTTTTGCCAAAAGTAACGGGTCATAAAAGATCTGAGATTTTCTATACATGCCTAGCCATCACTTTTAATGAGAAGAGATTTAAGAAAAAGAACAGTTTACACTGGCATGTTTTCTTTTCTTTAAAGTTTAACAATCCCAGAAAGCTCAATAAAAGGCGTTTGGGAGCTCCAAAGGAAGACTTCAAAGTGCTCAGCGTTAGACTCCACATGCTGGCTGCTCCCAGCTGACAGACCAAGGAATTGAGGCTCCTGAAGAAGGAAAGTGGGGCTGAAGGTGTGTTACAAATCACACCATCATCACTGAAAATTTTTAGAAATCCTCTTCATTAGAATAGTGTTCTGTCCTCCTCAACAAGTGTTTTCTGCAGCCACTCTGAAATCCACATGCAACACATACAGCTCTACATATTTATAGTATGTTGCTCTACAGAGTGACCTTCTCCTTCCCCTCTCTTTCATTTTCTCTTAAGGAATGAGACCCCCAATTTCATCACACATAGAGATGGATGCCACTGTGGTAGGAGAGAAGCACACCAACACATGGACTGTGAATGAACACCACTTGTTTTCTGAACTTCAGAGAACTTCTCTGATGGGTTTTGAACTGACACAAATTTAGCAGGCTCATGAATGTCATTAATATTCTGCCTAGCCTGAGTTCCATATCAGAATGGCTTGGACCACCTGCCTCTCTGAACACAGCACACCGCAAATCAAGTGCAGTGCAGATAAACAAGATATTTTAGTCCTGTTACCTTCTGCTGCAGTGAAATCAGCTTCTTTCCATGCTTGTGAAGCATCCTTGTGAATAAATTTATATGTAAATATATGTCTATTTGAATATATTTTTCCTAGTGCAGAAGGCATTAGAGAAGTTAGGCATTGTTAGTTGTACACGAGCAAAGCTGGACTGAAGGTATTTGTTTTAATCGTAACAGGTGGTGTGCAATTATGGGAAAATCCAATGAGTTTTAGGGCTGTGTGCAGCTTACTCAAAGGTACAAATGAAAGGATGGGTTTCTTGCTCATGCTTCATCTTTCTGCCCTAAAAAAGTAAAACTTTTTTTCCACCTTATCTAGGCTGCTTATCATATGGGAGAATCAGCCAGAAGGAGCTGGCTGAGGAATCATCTTTCAGAGGAGCTGCTGAGTCAGTACCAAGGTGGGGTCTCTGGGAGCCCACAGAGCTCTAACACCCGTGGTGTTGACTAGTGCCAAACGTGGAGCTGTTGGTGCTTCCAGGGCTTCTCCCTGGAGATGCAGAATTCTCTGCCTGCAAAATGTTCCAGGAAATGCTTGAATATGTTTGGGTTTTTTCCCTTGATAGTGCACCCTGGCTTCCTTGCAGCCTCTGGCAGCAATGTTGGAAGACAGACAGACAGCTGAGTAGACCAAGTCCACTTGCTTTGTCAGGAAATCAAATAAAAAAAGATTTCTTTAATACAGTGTTGATCTTAGTGACCTCTACTGAGCTTCTGTCCTTTCCTGAGACAGAGAATTAGTCTCCTTTCTATTCTTGGTTTGAAGTGATAAGCTTGTTCCTTTGCCATGGGAATGGACAATGGATAAAAATCAATTCTCATTTAAGAAGCTACAGCAGTTTGCCTTTGCCTTTTCCTGCTGCCTGTATTGATTCCCTGAGCTCTCAGGGACACTATCAATCCTGTTCCAGTCCAGCTTTATTTGAAGAGGAACTGTTATGATGGGTGCAGTTCCTGAGAAAAGTCTCTTCTGTCTCCTTGCTCTTCTGAGAGGCAAACCAAGGCCGTTTATCCCATCTGTGGTGGTGTGCAGGGATTCTCTGGAGGAGTCTACAGCCCAGTGCCATGATTGTCACTGCAATGACAATTGCTGTGCTTGTCGCTGCAGCTCTTGTTTGGGTGGACCAGAAAAAGAGAAAGGAAATTTTCTTTGGGGAACAAACAGAAATGTGACAACTTTTTCCTGATGGCATTTTAGAAGGTATTTTCCTGATGATCCCTTGACTTTTAATTACCTTGACATAGTCAACAGGTCTGTAGCATCCTGTCCAAACGATGCTCATGTATTTGCCCCGCCTCATAAAAGATTTTTTTATTTGCATAAGGCGTTGGATAGTTAGCTCACACTAAATACCCCACCAGAAATGATACCTAAAATGTTAATCTCCTAGAAAATTATGCTACTGCAAATGACCATATGGGGTGAGGAGATAGTGGAAAGTCATGTGCCCATGACTTCAAATATTCATGCTCTTCTAGATCACCAAGTAATTGTTCCCATCCCTTTCTCCCAAACATGAAATCCACACCCAAGGGGCTCTAGTGTAGCAGGTAATTATGGACCTGGCTTTTATTGATGGTGGCAAGATGGACTGGTGCAAAACAAGTTTCCTTACAGGGCTGCATTAAGCACCATCATTAAAATGATCTTTTTATACACATGAAATAATATATCTCTTTATTTGTTCCACACCTTTATGCAGACAACAAGGTTATTAGAGAAAAAAAACTCCACAAACCAATGGGAAAGTTACATCAGGTGCCAGAAGCATCTACCATCCTGCAGGATTATTTTATAGACACAGCTATAAGCAGTTACCCATTGCATACATTTCAACATTCACTTCCCGATTTGAAAACTCAAACCCATTCTGTTAGCCTCTTTAAAATGAGGATTTCCTACTGATTTTCCCTGGGACTCATAGATTAAAAACTCTGATATTGGCAAGAAATATGAAACTGGTACCAAAAACTCAATATATCTCTGATCAGTGCTAGCAATAAGAAACATTTTCCATGGATAATCACCTGAGAAGGTGTCTCTGCCCTTCCTGCAGAATTTTTTTCCACTCTATCTCCTCCTAGACTTAACTTGCAAATGCTCCTGTTCTGCATGAATGGATCTATACTGGGTTGTGATGGTGACTTTAAGTTGCTGCTGTGTCAGAGCAAGCTCAATTAAACTGTTTTGGATACATTGGATCTGACTGCTTTTTCCTAGAGACCAAAAAACCAAAAGGGCTGGCAACAGTGCCAGGCAATTATAAATCCCAGACTCCTATTGCTGGATGCAGGAGAGTCCTGAGATTGTAGGAGTTGTCACTGCTTGAACGTAAGAATTAAACCTTGAAACTATTCACAACTGCATCTTAGCTTATTTGAAGGTGGATGCTAGGCTTATGTAAAATAATTATTAGTCCTTGTAGAACAAGCAGAAGTGTGTAAGGTTCACTAGGCATATATTGGTAATTAGCTCTGGTTTTTTACTGCATTCGAAACACATTAATTATTTAATGGGTTTTGAAGTGCCTAAATATGTTTCCTTCTCAATGAAAAATTTATGCCATGAAACAGTGAACAGTTTGTCATCACTATTCTCTGCCCAGTCAATAGAGGTTTTAGACATGTGAAAATAATATTAATCTATAGGGGAGGATTGAGGATCAGTATTGTGCATGAGAGGAAGCCTTAGAGTTTCTCTTACTTGAAATTTGTAAAAATATCCTTGAAAGCTGCTGAAATGAAGAAGTTAGCACTGAGATTCAAGGAACGTGCTAAGAAACTTGGACTATATTTTGGGGGATAGTTTTTAAAGACTTTTTGCATTTACATCTGTTGAATATGCAGAGCTATGCAGAAATAAATTTAAATGTTCTGGGAGGTAACAGTGATAAAAAAGAATTCAGTGAGGGTCTACAATGAACAAATAAAGGGAAGTTTTCTGTCACTTGAAAATAAAATGTTCCTGCATTTTATTCTTTTTAAAAGTACTCAAACAAATTGTGCATCAAAGGTGTTGGATCTTTAATTTTTTGACAGCAGGAAGCTGGTGCCCTCATTTGACCATCAATACTCTGTGCAGAGAAGTGTTTAACTCTTCATATTCTTTGCACTCAGGAGAATGTTTTGGTACAGGCTTAGGCCAAGGATATTTGATAGTCCCTATTTCTACAGACAACATAGTGAATATACATTTTAAGTCTAACTTTGATACACACTAGGTTTTTGTTCATTAGCCCTGATTCAATATAGAAATTCTGTCCAACTTGCCACCCTTACTGAAAACAGTGAACCAGTTGTCGTTTTATTTTCTGATTGAAGTTGCTTAACATAAAACTGTTACCAGCAAAACCTGTGAAACGAAGATGAAAATACAAAGTTCAGTTGCTAAAAGTTAAAATTGTTTATCCTGCAATTTGTTATATGTATTCTTTGGTAAGTAGATAACACAGCTGTTTTGGGTAACCAGTCAAGGTATTTTGAGAACCTTATGGAAAGATTTCCAATTTTAAAAGATGATGTATATATATATATAGCACTAAATGTAACAGATGAAGGCTTCCAGCATCACATATGGCTAAAATAGAAGGGAGCTGGGGAAAGTCTGTGCAGAGAACTGACAAACAGCGTGTGAGTGAGCAGGATAAAGACAGAGACAGGTTGTCTCCATCACTGTGGATGCACAAAGTACAGAAAAGGGAACACATACCAGTTATGCCTCTTCCTCTGTATTCCTACCATCATGGAATTGGACAGTGAGATGTGACATACAGGTGCAGTACAAATGCCACGCTGTGTGACATTTTTTTCCACAGGAGATGTAGATCTCACATTTGTAACGCTGTCTCAATCTAAGCTAAACTTACAGTTTAGAAACAGGACAAGAGTTCTCTCCTTGAGGAGAAAACAAATCAGTCACTTGGGCTCAGTTTATTCTTAGGGGTGCTGACCACAGGGATGGCAAAACCTCACCTTATTCCCACTTTTAGCCCACTGCCCTAGAAACGTTGTCAGTGGGAGATGAACTGGGACGAAACTCCTGAAAAACATACTTTACCCCAGACAAGTGGAACCGTAAAAATTTCCAATTTTGCAAAGTAGAGAATCTAACAATTTAATTATGTCAAGAGAGAACGGGCAGCAACAGCAAAACAGATCTAAGTCTTTCCTAGTCAAATAAAGATCCCTATGAGAACTGAAATACCATCTCAGAATGTTGCATCTCTAATTATTACATAAGCTGACTTTAAAAGTCAACAATGCTGTAATTTTGCTTTTTGTAGAGTGGTACTTATGTTCTGGTGGGAAAAATATACTGCTATGTTTTGTAGTGATTTAATTTTGGGCAATGATAGGTCTACTTAATACAAATTAGACTTAGTTTGGAAAATGTTATTTTTATTGATAGTTACTGAAGTGATGAAAGAAAACTTTCCTATTCCCTGTCCGATCAATGCTCAAATGAGGGCCAGAAAGGAAATTCCTATTCCTATAAGCTGCAGCTTTTAAATAAATAGTATGAAACTTGGTCTTCATACTTCATTCTGTTTTTTAAAGATAATTTTCTACATGTATAGTATTTTGTTCTGACTAGAATGTCATTGAAAAGTGTGAATTATTTAATGAGTTTTAAAGAGCTTAACTGCCATTTCTTTAGAAAACCTGCAATCCTCAAACACCTCTAGGATGCTGCCGAATTAAATACACGCAGCTGTTTACTCACTCCCCCCAGTGGAATGCAAAAGAGAATCAGGAAGGTAAAAGTGCAAAAAACCCTCCTGTGTTGAGATAGAGTTTAGAAAGTAAAGCAAAACCTGTGAACACAAATAAAACAAAACAAGGAATTCACTCTCCACTTCTCATGGGCAGACAGGAGTCCACGATCTCCAGGAAAGCAGGGTTCCCTAATGCATGACAGCTACTTGAGAAGGCAAATGCCATCACTTCATCTTCTTCATCACTTCATCTTCACAGCTCTTATTGCTGAGCACGAGGCCGTGTGGTCTGGAACTTTTTCTGTTGGGGATCCACCGTCCCAGCTGCATCACCTCCCAGCTCCTTGCTCACCCCCATCCTGCTCACTGGTGGGGCAGTGTGAGGAGCAGCAAAGGCCTTGGTGCTGTGTAACCACTGTCAAATAAAAGAAGTGTCACTTTTAACATCCTGATTTAATTACAGCCAGCAATGCTGTCTCACTGCTGTCCTGTGCTTTCCCATCTTTCTGCATTTTATTACCTTGAATGTGAACTCTCGAGGGAGGCATCACATTTTTGTCTTTTTTGTCCAGTTGAATTGTACTGCAGTTCTTGGGAAGAACCCCTGTCTGTTGCCTGGTATTATTGCAACTGATGAGGATTAAATAGGGTGGCCTGTGAAAGTGACTTCTCTTTTTGCTTGCCTCAGTTTTACATAGTGGGGTTACTCGGTTACTTTTTGAAGGGGCAGCAGACATAGAGGTGCACCTATTACTACCCATTCTCCCATGTGTTTCGGAGCACTTTTTCCTTCAGAGCAGTGCTGTGACTCCATAGGATAGGAGAAGGTAAAACTTTTCACCAAGAGTGGTCTTCAGAGAGCTTTAGTCCTGAATGTGCTTCAGTCATGGCAGCCTCTCACCAGGCTGCTTTGGAATTTCCATCATATTCCTCCTAAGGAAAGGTAAGAACATAAATACACCTAATGCTCTCCTGACTGCTTTACAATAGCACCTAAAGATCCAAGAACTTCCTGACTGCCAGATAAGAGGAGACAATGTGTCCTTAGCACTCTTTCACCAGAAACACAGGTTAAGAAAGACCTGATTCCCTTTCATGACATTCTATATTCCACAAACAGATTGTATTTTTAAAATGCCTTTAATTATTTGTTAAACTTTTTTTCACCCGTCTGAAGAATGGTGAACAGCTTGAAATAATGCAGGATTTTTGTGGTATGAGTTGCATGACTGTCTGACAGCAGAATTTTCTCAAAGTGGGACTCAACAATTTAAGTAGTTGAAATCCCCAGCTGCTTGTGCTAAAGACAAAAAGGTGGCCAATTTAATTAACCACAGCCTCAAGTAGCATAATTCGCTATCAATTTTACCAGTATCAATATCCTGGATCTAAAAGAGGCTGGAACACAGATGTCTAACCACGAAAGCAATGCTGTAAATATGATTGCTTTCCTTGCTCTCTTGCTCTTTAATTGATTGCAAGAAAAAAAAAAACAAAACCAAACCAAACAAACTAAAAAGAAAAAAGAAAAATAACCCAACCAACCAACCAACCAAAAAAACTCCAATGGATTTGATTAGCTTAGTGGAAAAATATGCCCAAAGATGTTGTTAGAGAGCACTTTCCTGAATCTTTAAAACTGTTTCTGTTTTCACATACATACACTTCGCTTCTAACCTGATTTTGTCATGCAACAGTTGTGGCAGTGACAATGGTTAGTCACAGAAATGAAAAAAGCAAAGACTTCACAAGGTCACATAGGCTGTCCTCTTCAATCTAGGAGAGAGTTAACTGTGTCTGGATTCACCAATACGTTTCTTAAAACCCATTCTAGAAAGTCCTGTCTCCATATACTCCACCACATCTTTGCCTATCAGTCGACATTGTCAGGGGTAAGATTTTCCAAGCATTTAGCATCATTTCTGTGCTCTAAATTAAGATAATTACTATTTACTTTGCCTTTGAAAATCAGGGCTGATTAGGGAGTCACATTTTCATTCTGCAAAGAATTCCACCCTCCAAATGCTATTGTTATCCCAAATGAGAGAAAGAAGCCAAAATTATGTTTTTTTCTTCAAAGTTAAAATGTCATATCTTGGATTAGGATGACCAAAATGTTTTCAAGTCTGTCAAACCATTTGTCTAATTATCCTTTCATACAATCATCTGCATGAAGTCATTCAAAGAAAAGATTTTAGCATTATTAGAATGGTACATGAAAGCTGAAATTATGTCCTTTGTCTTTCCTGCTGAAATTGCTAGTGAATCTTTTACATGCCTGTGATTTGTTTGTTTTATTTTCAAATAAACTACATTCTTTGTTGGAAGATTTTTCTAACTCTTCACTAGATTGCAGTGAATAGCTTGGTTCATAATTTTTGGGGTTTTTTTGCATGGAGAGTGACTGTGGATAATAGCTTTTTTAAAAGGAGGAGCTCTCCTGCTATTTATAATCAAAATCTGTGTTAAAATATTACATGAAAACCAACACAGATTAGTATTTTATTAAATTTTACTGAAATCATTTCACTAATATCATCAATATCCAAAACCTTAGTTTCAGAATAAATCAAGACTTCTGGGCATGAAAACTGCTAGAGCTGAGATAGGGGATGTGCGCCAGAGACCTGTAACACCACTGGAGTCATTGATGTTTCATTCTTTGCTGAGCTGCTGGAATTAAGCACTGGTAGGGAGTGGAGGGGGAGCAAAGGGGAACAGCAGATCTGCTTTCTTACCTTTGAATTCTGAGCTGAAGACTGCTTGCACTTTATGAGTACAGCTATCATGGCACGTAGTGGATCATTACTAGTGGGACACAGGCATAGCCCCAGGAATGTGTGTAGAGATCAGGAGAAACCCCTGGAAATTAAACTTATGGGAAAGTCAAAATGCTTTTTAGTTTGGTGCAGCAAACAGACAAAACCAACTTGCAGTGAGTGAAACAATAAACAATAACCCCACCTTTAGGCTGAGTTTTCCATGATAAAGTTAAGACTTACGTGCAGCATGATTTAACAGGCTCTGATCTTGCAAATGTCAACTTTGCAGTGGACTCCCACATTCCCAACCAGCTCACACAGCTGGGTCAAGATTGATGCTTTTCTTTTACTGAATAGGACACTTGATGTAGAAGCAGACAGAAATGATGCCCCGTTGCTCAACTGCTCTTTGCTGAACCTGCATTTCCCACTCTGCCTGATCTAAAGCTGATTTATTGCCACTGGAGCTGACAACAGCCTCTTTGTCACTGAAACAACATCAGCATAAGAGGAGAGGAATGGAGCAACAGATATTTATCCCAGACCAGGATCCCAAACATCTGAGGAGACTAAATGGCTTCTTCTACTCAAATTACAGATTTTGCACAAAGCCCCAGGGCAAAATACAAATGCCAGCCTGACAGCTTCACAGTCCAGAAACACACACTGGTGCTCACTGTCCCTGCTAAATCAAGCCTTCTCTACACCTCACCCAAATTTCCACAGACTTCTGGTGAAATCTTCCCCTGGAAATGCTGTATCATACCAGAACTGTTGGTCCAAGTGAGACACAGTACCATTGCTTTATATTTTGACCACAAACCCCAAAATTATCTCTTCTCCTCAATGTCAGAGAGATATTTTGACTACATCACACACTCTGTGAGCTGTCATGTATCCCATCTTCCTGCATCTTCTTCTTCAAACTGCTTTTGGGAGCATTGCTGTTTAACGCCAGCAAAATATGTGTTATTTGCTTCTGTTCCCAAACCTTCCTTTGCAACATCTGCTTCCCAACCAGGGCGAGTAGAAATGAACACACCATGTGTTAAGCACAGTAGATAAGTGTATGAATGCATAGGAGGTGTCAGGGCTCTCCCCAGCTGACATAAGAAGGCTGTCATGCAAGTCTCAGGAGGTTTGAGTTACAAGGTGAAAGAAATACCACAGTCTGGGCTGTGAAACCTGCTGTCATTTAGCAATGAGAGCTTGTACCTTGTCTCTGTTAGTGCTGACACCTCTTTGTGTTGGAACTTGCCATTCAACATTAGTGAAAAAAAGGAAATAGCCCAACTAGCTGGCAGCTAAAATACATATTCAGGGGAACCTTTAGAACAGCAGAGAAACCACCAAGAGTCTCACTGCCCTGATTTCTAATGGCAGAAACTATCAGATTCCTAAAGTGTCTTTAAAATGGTCTCATTCGACTGGCTTTAATACATGATTCTTGCCTAGGCTGAGTGATTATTTTGTTCAAAATAGCCAGAATACTGTTCCTTAAAATGAGTTTACTTTTTCTTCCTGGGCAGGTTTCCTTTTCTTTATTGCAGTTCAAACTATGCATGATCATTTAAGATACACTAAGTGCATCTGTACACTCATTTTTCACACATGTAGAGGGGCTCATTTCCCCTTTCAGGGAAGTACTTAATTTTGTGTGAAAAGAAATACTAAGCTATTGTGCATAGAAAGAAAATTAATTCCTCCTGGCCTTGTGTTCCTATCTTGCACTATATTCATAGTCACAGGTAGTCAACGCATACAAAATGTCCTCTGAGGCTAGACAGTTTCATCCTCTTCTTAGAATTCTCCCTAATTTAAATGATTGGGAATTTACTTTGCTTGCATAAAAGTATTTTGCTTGTTGATTTGTTCGTTACATTGAATCAATGACAAAAGGGCAGGAAAATGATAAAACATCTCTCTTATTCTCAGGCTGAGTTTATGTCGGTTTTTTTTCTCTAGCTTTGCTTTTACACCAACATGGGACATTATTTTTCATTGGATCTGCCTGGATTCTGTCAACTCACACCTTTTATCAGAATGGACATCTGATGTTTCTTCAAAGACTAAAAACTTTGAGTCTCATCACTATGTGATATTTCTCTTAAGAGAAATTGATTTCTAACCTATTGTCTCAGAGGCTACATTTTAACCGGGGAATGGGCATTTGTCATAGAAAATTGGCCACTTCCTCCACCAAATCAGAAATATCCTCGACACCCCCACCCCCATACATATACATATTTATGAATCAAGTCAATCTTTGGATTTTTTAGATGTTTGTAACAGGCACAACCACAAGCATGAGAACATCTTTGCAAGTTTCTAAGGTAACAGAATGTGTATATTTCCAAACTGAAATCTGGAGGACCAATAATTTACAAGAGAGGGTAAAAAAATTTAGCGAAACCTGGAAAGCAAATGGACTATAATGAATTATTCTTGGGCCTCACTACTTGAAACCACTTCAAAAATAGGGAATGGATTTTGATGATGTGTAATGACATCTGACTGCTGAAATGTCACTAGTATTTGGGAAAAACAACTCTTGAAAAGACTCAGTGTCTGGACAATTCACACATATTTTCCCAGAGTACAGAAAACACCATACCAAGAGCTGAATTGCAAGCAAAATTACTTATGTGAGATATAAATATACATTGTTTATAGCAGGGTAATTATTTAAAGTATTTGCTTCATGCACAAAAAATGTCTTTTAATTATATCTAACCTACAAATTCTGCTTTAAAGAGTTTAACAGCTGCTTTCTCAAGACTTTAAACTGCTTAACTTTTTTATCCTCTGTCTTAACAGCTGAAGTGTTTTCCACAGCTTTACTTTGAGAAAAGTAAATCTAACGTGCTATAACATCACTGGCAAATTTTAATTTACTGTCGGCTGTAGGTGCTTTTCATTTGTCTTCTTTTTATATGTAATTTTCCAGAAAATTCAGCCCGTGAAAATCCAGGGAAGAACCAGCTTTTAATCTTAAGATTTTCTTAAAAATTCTTTATTCAAATACTCTCAATAATGAAGCAGAAAAGTGTTCTGCAACCTGTACTTCTTTCTTCTCCCTCCAGATTCTGTAATTTGATGTATTCTTTTCTTGCATCTTTTATATGGTCATAAAGTTAATTACAGTATACACCTTATTCACATCCTTAATTGTGAAGTTATTTAATAGGGTTTAATGAATACGAGATATATTATTTCATCTAAAAGACAGATAGGCAGAAAAAAGGGGAGAACAAGGAGGTCCTCACCGCTTTTAAAGTCCCAGTATCTATGAGAGAGTTCTGAGCATATCTCCCCCAACCCTATCTCTTTTTCTGCTCTGACAGATCCCATCCCTCCTCACACTCCTAAAAACACTTCAGCCATTTAGGGCTCCTCAAGGGGCATAGATTCCTCTTCCTCCTCTTACAATCGGACTTTTCTAGCATTTTGGTTTTTTGTCAGTGAAAGATGAACTCCTTTCCCCTTCCTCTCTGGGCATCATTTCAACACCCTTTTTTCTCCACTGTCCTCATTTTCCTTTTGCAGGCCTTGCTGACTCAGTATCCGCCTCCTAATATAACATCCACAGGCAGTTTTCCATATCAGGGACACAGAGACTCTCACTCTGCTTATGTGCTACTCAATGTATTTGCTCCCCGCATGTAATTAAATCTACTAATTATCTGCTGACATTCAAATTCATAGCACCATGGAGCCCTTCGAAGCAGAACGTTTGCAATATTTCAAAAGACTTTTTTTGGGGGGAGGGGCAGAAGGAGAAGGGGGTGGGGAGAGAATAGGATTGTTTTCATTTTCTCCCTTGAGTTATAGCCTTCATTTCCAGTAAGCACCTACTCCCAAGCCAAAACAGTAAAATCTGATAGTTGTGGGTCTTTAATAAGGGGGTCTGCAGCTGCTGTTTTCTTACTGTCTCACATACTTAAATTTGACATGTCTAGAGGTAAGAGATCTCTGGGGAAGATAGTGCTAGACTGCTGTGCTTCTGCTTGGAAATTGGATAAACTCCCAAAATTCCTGACTCTGGTCACAGAGATACTGAAGGTGATCAGCAAGGCTATAAAGATGAGCAGCAGCTACTGCTTCCCTGTTTAAGAAGAACATGGGGTGCTCCTTTCCCTGTAAGTGCCAAAACTGGCCCGGCAAGGGCCCGAACCTGTGCTCAACCCTGGCCATGCTTATTATATGCAAGTGCAAGGGCTGCATCTGGAAATCAAAGACAGCTTTTTCCCAGAGTAGTGCCCTGGATGCAGCAGGCACAGCCCAGATTGAGCCCTCCACTCTAATGCCTCAGCATTTTTCCACGTGCTGTGGGCACTTCGAATCCAGGGTAGCAGTGCTCAAGTCTAATAAGTCAGGTTACATCTTCTCCTAGGCCATATCTGAGATATTTCCACCCCCTGCTCTGCTAGCACAGAGCACAGAGCGTGCAGAGAAATGTCTTCCTGAGCCACTTGATGTTGATTTCCCACCAGCACTCTGCTGAGTCTCTGTAAATAAGAATTAGGCAGTTTTGCATTTAACTTTTTTAATAAAAGAAGACAGATTAACTCCTTTAGAGGAAGGAGCTGCCTGGAATCTGTTTGATCTTCTGTCTGCGTTCACAGTTTGATCTGTTTTTCCAAGCAGTCAAAAAACTGTTTTTGTATTTCTTAATACGGCTGGAAAGAATTCTTCTGGGTATCTCTAACAACCATCTGATCTCTTACTGACACCTTTTTAATGATGAACTGGCCTGTTAAGAACACAGATTTTTTTCCTACAAAATCACCATAAAGGGAGGACCTAAAAAAGAGACTTTCATGCATGAGGGATTGTAAATTAAGTGCATTTTTACAGAAAGGCGAAATGGTTGATTGCCACAAAATATTTCCATGGCTATTACATGGAAATGTATTTACAAAGCAGGTGCAGTTGTGTCTACAACAGTCATTATCAGCTCTATCTGGAGCCTTTATACACAACTGGAAACAAATTTGAATTCCCAAGAGTATCATGACAAAGAAAGATGTTTATCTCAAAAAACGTATATGAAAAAAATCTTTGTCTTGAAAGCAGATCAGCCCTGGCCCCTGGATGTAAGGCATGCTGAAGGCTGGAGTATTCCAAATCTACAGCTAAACTGAATAATGGGGCTGCATCACTAGTTCTTCTTTCACTGCTAGAAATTTGATGTAGGCAGAAGCTGTGCTGTCATCACTGTGCATCTGACAAAGGACATGTGGCAAACAGGGAAGAATCAGTCCAGCAATAAAATACCCTGAAATGCCACTGCAACTTCGTTTCTATCACTCCTCCTCTTTTTTTTTTTTTGCAAAGATCTAAACCTGAAAAGCATGGATAGTGACATGTCAGAAATGTAACTGGCGTGGGCAGTTGAGGGGTTAGGTAATAAAAGTAAATATAATGCTCCCTACATTCATCTAAAACTTCTTCAGTGTTTTTGGGGAAGTTTATAGAATTAAGTCCAACTTGCTCTAAAGTACAAGAATCTGAAAGTTAAGGGCCATTTATATCTTTACACGTTTAGAGTAGGATTTAAGTGCCCAACTTTAAGGTTTCTCAAAGATATAGATCATACAGATCAGAATCTCATTAATCATTAAAAGCAGACAGGAACACAGAATTCACCACTCTCTGGATGTCCCTGCTGAACATAACAACCACTGGTCTAGATGTGCATAAGTTACAGAAGGCTAAAATTGACTGTGGTGAGTGCCATCATTAACTTGTATGCACATCTGTTTTGACATCTGCTGTAACGTTCATCTGCCAAAATAGAGGCAGAACTTTGTATTTCAAACATTAAAAATAGACCCAGACCAAACTGTAGAGGTGATTAGTGGCTGGGACTGGCACATCACTCTCCACAGAACAAAACTACTGAAGAATAAATGGGTGGGTGACATGCCTTATTTTCACCTTCTTGTTTCACTTAATACTCTGCACAGAGTTAAGCCACCCAATAATATTGTTCTGTAACTTCAGGCAGCTATACAACCCTGGATAGGGAACTTCACTGGCTATGAAATGAGCTGCAAAAGAATGCCAAGTGCTCATCCATGAATCTCCTTTACGGTTAATAGAGGCATCCACGGTGTTGCTGTTAGTGCTGACAGGATTCCGTGAGATGATGTGGCAATTCTGCATCTCCTCTTGTTCACAGATTATTGTGATGTAACATCAGAAATCCACCAAGACACATTTCAATCATCTTACACTGTCTTTTCCAGATGCACACACAGCCCCCACTGCCTAGTATCCATAGCCTACCATAATCATAAAGGAGTGTGGGTTGGAAGGTACCTATAAAGGTCTTCCAGTCCAACCCTCTTGCAATGCACAAGGATATCTTCCAAAAAAATGAATCTGTATAGTGGCATGTTGTGCAAAGCCAGCGAGTGTTTGGGAAGGATCAGCTTCCCTTGCCATGGGGACATCATAGCTCAGAAATAAAGGGACACGGTTACAGTCCTAGGCTGGGCCTGTGGTTCAGCATGGAGACCTACAGGAATATTTCAAGGCTTGAACAGTGGAGCTGTCTGATTTAGAAGTGGGACAATATGGTTCCCAAGGAAATACTGGGAGACACTCAGCTGGTCTGCTCTGAGGATTATAGACTCCGACCACTCTAACTTTTACAAGTTGCTGACTCCTCATGATGTTCCTTACCCTCATCAAAGTATGGAAACTGTGAGGTGAAGTGGATCAGCCCTGAAAACATGTGAAGGGAGCCTGTTGTCCCATGTACTGTAAAGAATGAAAGTGCTGGAGCTCAGCAGCTTCTCAGGAAGAAAAGCACTTTGAGTGGCACTGATGGCAAGTTTATGGGGCTATCTTGCCATTGCAGTGATTTTGCTCTTATCCTCTAATATTCTTCCCTCCCACTGTACGATTTTCTCTCCAGCTTATTTTGACAAAAAATCATCAGTGCAAGGACCATAGAAGATATTTTGGGGAAGAACTCTTCTTGGGCACTAACCAAATAGATGATAGGATACAAAAAGCTACTGTTCTTTTTTAAACAATCACAGGATCACAGAATAACAGAATAAGGTGATTTGGAAGGGACCCACAAGGATCATCAAGTCAAACTTCTGGCACTGCACAGTTTTTCAAGTGTAATACTACCAGCATCCCCTGTCTATATTTCATTTTCTGGTTTTGATTACTAGTTTTCATGTCTCTGCTTTTCCTCTATTGTTTTCTTCCCTTTTCAAAGGAAGGACAGAGGACACAAAAAAAAAAGGCAAGCAGTTTTTCATATTAAAATAACACAGCCAAAACTTTACATACAACAATTTAAGAACATTCATTTCAGTGGCCTTGAGCACTGTGTTGGCCTCTCTGGATGTGGTGCTGCTTTCACTGCCTGTGCTTTGCTATCCTGACACAGATGGAGCAAACCTGTGCCTCTTTGCTTTTTGAATCACCCTTGGGCATTTTCTTAGTAAGCCGGTTGTCTAGATGGTAGTGAGGAGAAACCAAAGCCTGGTTAACAGCAAAATGCTCACTGACTTGTGCAACTTATGGCTCCAGTTCCTGCCCCGATTCTGATCGGTGATGCTGTGATTGCAAGGAGTGATGCTGTGAGTGAACATCCCTGTGGCAGTGCTCTGCCAGTGGACTCCAGCCCTGTTGGGAGCCAGGAAGCACGTACTGAGCAGTAGAATCTCTTCCTGGTGCTCAGTACAATAGAAAGGGGACCAGGCCGAGATAATTGTGTTTTCCTTTTGCTGAGCACCTGTTTACATATTTATGTCCCCTTTCATAGTTCAAATGTCCACTGCAGTTCCACACTTCTCTCTGTGGTTGTCATATCAAGAGCAGAACACCCAACTCAACACCAAAATGAATAAATGACAATTATGGATTCAAATATGGACTCTGTACCAAAGAGGTCTCAGTCTTTTTCCTGGGAATAACTTGAACATAGAAATTCTCTGGGGAGCAGTCCCTGCCTAAGTTGACTCAAAGTTCAAAGTTGAGCATGATGTTATTTTGTTACAAAACATGTTTGGATTCTATAGTTTCCCAATTCAGTTTTTGATTAAAAACCCTAACCAAACCAAGAAAACTTTGGGCCTTCTTTTGCCTCTTTGTGCCATGAGTTCTTTATCCCTATCTCTGTAAGGAACAGCATTTGTAAGACTGCAAAAAATGAACTTCTGAAGGTTTTTTCCCATTTGGACAGATGCCTTTAGGCGAAATCAGCCTGATTTGTGCATATTTTAGCATATCAATTTGTTTTATAAAATATGCATGTCGTAATTTGTGAGAGGAGTTTCTCAAAGTGCAGTAAAAAGAGAGAAACTTTAATGCTGAATCAGAAAGAAAACAGGCTGCAATAGGAACTTAGCACAGAATTACAGAGTCATGGAATATCCTGAATTGGAAGGTACCCACTAGGATCATCAAAGTCCAATTCCTGTCCCTGCACAGAACAATGCTGAGAATCCCACTGTGTGCCTGGGAGTGTTGTCCAAACACTTCTTCAGACCTGTCAGGCTTGGGGCTGTGGCCACTTCCCTGGGGAGCCTGTTTCAGTGCCCAACCACCCTCTGGGTAAAGAACCTTCTCGTCATATCCAACCTAAACCTCTCCTGACACACCTTCAGGCCTTTCCCTGGAGTCCTGTCACTGGTCACCACAGAGAACAGATCAGTGCCTGTCACTCTGCTTCCCTCGTGAGGAAGTTGTAGACTGCAATGAGGTCTCCCCTCTCCTCCTCTCCAGGCAACTGCCACAACAATGTTATCGGAGTCAAATGCAGAGTGTAGGGAGACAGAAGAAATGAAGATTGGAGTTGTAAAAATCAATTTGTTTCAGCAGCACCTGCAGTAGCTAAGGCATGAACGTTACAATGTCCATAAGATCTTGACAATGGCTCAGGGGAGGAAAGGAAAAGCTTTTTGGCCTGAGAAATAAAATTTAATGCAAGTGACTGAAATATGAATCCTTCAAATCTGCAAGGCAGCGTCAGGAAGGGAGTTTAGACTCAAACCACAGCTGAACAGTTGGATTACTATTAAAAGAAGTCCCATAACAGCTACATCTACAATGGATAGGATCTCGTGTAATTCATGCATAGCTGACCCTGATAACTGTGATATGCAGTACCTAGAGTACGAGTCTCTACATAAATGGCTTTGTTTTGTGTACATCAGCACTGTTCTTCAATGGCTGTAGGTTTGTGGCTTACAGCTTTATCTACCATAACTCCCAAGCCTTGTTTATATGGGGCTTGTTGTTTTGTTTTTGATTCAGTTTGGTTTGGATTTTTTTTCCTTGCACTGGTTTGTACTATTCAACAGGAAACTATACTGTCATATACCCATACACAAGTGCTGGCTCAATGTAGGTAATTGTAACTTCTCTGTCATTTTCATAAAATAGATTCAAATAATCCCATTTTTTGTTGGAACTTCCTATTGTTTCCTTAAACCTGGAGGTAAAAAACATTTTAAACAATGACAGTATCAGTTTCTTTTCCACTTAACCTGTCAGACTCTTTATCTTTCAATTAGGTCAACACTTCCTGCTTAGTATTGGGGGAGGGAGTCTCTTTATCCGATTCATTGCCATTTGGGAGGTAGATTGTCCATATGGCTCCACTTGAGCCAAATAACCAGAAGGCTTCTTTTCTGAGTCATAAAGAGCTTGTTGGCTGACTTTAGCAAGGACATCCTTTTGATAATTTGTGCTGTTAACAACAGGTAACTTCCCAGTCAGAATAAAAAGAAGGAAAAAGGGAGATAGGAGGCAATCAAAAATAGAGAATACTTTGTTCTGTTAGGAGGTGGAAGACTGGATTCTGCCTCCTGTGACAGTAAAATCCTTGAATATCATAGAAGCATAGAATACAAGAATGGCTTGGGCTGGATGGGACCTTAAAGAACATTTAGTTTTCACCCTCCTGCCAAGGACAGGGTCACTTCCCACTAGACCAGATTCCTCAAAGCCCCATCAAACCCATCTCTGAGTACTACTATGGATTAGGAGCCCACAAATTCTCTGGGGAACCTGTTTCAGTGCCTCACGACCGTCACAATAAAGAATTTCTTCCTAATATCTAATCTAAATTACTGTCTTTCAGTTTGAAGCCATTCCCCCTTGTCCTCTCACTACATGCTTTCTCTCAATCTTTCTTTCTGTCAGCTCCCTTCAGGTTTTGAACCTCAGGTACTTGAGCTGTGATATATTTCTGTCCTCAGTGCCAACGACTCACCATAAATACAAGAAACCACTTCCGACAGATAAAACAGTGCCACGCTGAGTCTTGTTCCACTGTGAGCAACCAAAGCAAACTGATCAGCACAGAAGTTCCAGGGTTTAGATTGGATATTAGAAAAAACTTCTTCACTGGAAGAGCGGCTAAGCACTGGAACACTCTAACCATACAGGGAAGCAGGAAAACATAGTGAAGCTCTCCAAGGAAGCTCTATTCTTGAACCAGAAGATGTGCAATTAAACCTCAGTCCCAGCCCCAGATTAAGGGATCCCTCAGAGCAGTGGTCCTTGGTGCACTGTTATGATACTTGCAAGCAAATATCTTACAGTTCTTTACTTGTAAGAACCTACTGGAATTGAAGATGATATTCCACCCCCCCACCCCCCCCCAAACCTACTACCATTCCCCAAATTCAGTATTTTAAATTTTTAATAAATGTTTTAAATTAAGCTGTTAGCTGACTCACTTCGGAGGCAATAAGAAGAATGCTTCCCCCAAACATTTTCAGGAGTCTTCCACCTATTTTTTCCTAGATATTCAGGTGTTGGATGATGGGTTAATTCCAGTTGTGAAGTTACATAACTTGGATTCTAAAGTACTCTGAAAAAAATCCCTAGTCAAATGAAAGCTGAGTGCTATTTTTATGGTAATTTCTAAACCTCAGTAAGGATTTTTCAAGTGTGTAAAAAGAACTTCACTCCCAGGAAAAATATTTACCCCATTTTCTGATTCTGGATATTGATTGTTGTTCTGAAAGAAACTGAAATAATGACAAATTCAACAGCTCTAGAAACTCGTGCATCACAAACACAATAAACCATTCCAATTTCTAAGTAATCTTTTGCCTACCATATGAATGTGAATTGTGTTGTACCACTCGCATGAAATAACAATTCTCTGGGCTAAAAACCAGTAACATTTTTCCTTGAGGAATGTAGACAGATTATTATTTTAGTTGTTTCTCTGATATTGTTAAAGGGCATAATTTATTTATATTATGCTCCTCATCTCCCAGTTTCCAAACAGTAAAAAGCTCTGATGGAAGATACTATTTTCTATTCTTTTTTTACCCCCCCCCCCTTTTTTTTTTTTTTTTTTGTATTTGCATGTGGTGAAGATTTTACCTCTCTCCTGAGAAATAGTGTCAAGCAGTTATTTATTCAGTAGAAAAACTACCTAAGCAAAGATATGCATCTATTATAGGAGTAAAGTTGTTTCACCTCACTCGTGACTGCCAATTCAAGGCAGAAGTCAATGTCACGGATTAGTTTACAAATCTGAAACCTATTGCAGTAGCTAGCCAGCAAAGCAAGCTGCCATTGTTTGCCATGTAGAAAACGTAGCCACTATGTAGTTTCCACAGCACAGGCACCAGCACGGTTTTGCATTCTTATAGGAGTGGGGAAATGGGCAGTAGGGCCCCTATTAGGCAAGTTTAAGTGTGAGGCATGGTTTAGGTCACTGTAAATGGGTAAACAAGCCCAGCTGGTCACTGCAGAGGAGAATTCATCTTTGCAGCACCATATTTAGATGACTTCTTATTTTGGTCTACCTGTGGAAGCATTTCCAAAAGAATGGGTGGGACAAATATCTGTGTGTGTCCAGACGAGATCTCTCTTTCTATGAAGAGGAATGACCAAAATGTTTACCTGTGCAACCGAGAATTTCACCAGATACGGGCAAGCACCTGCTCATGGACCTTGTTCCCTTCCACATCTGCAGAGAAGAGGAGATTTTGAGGGCTCCAGCTCAGTGTGGCAATAATCACAGTGAAGTTCTCAGTTTTTGCTCTGAGCTGAAAACAAAGTAGAAAGGACTGGATAGATCTTATTACAAATAAGATATCATAGAATGAAAGGGAGCGGAGCGGAATTAAAAATTGTGTCCGGGGAGACACAATAAAGACTCTCTTACACCTGCCAGGTTCAGCAGAAAGGAGGAAATGACATCGATTTATTGACATTATCTCTTTCTTATACACGTCCCAACTCCACAAGGGATTAGAGAGCATGTCACTTCCTTCTCCATCCCACTGGAGAAGAAAGGTGCTCATCAAAGTGGTCATATCACAAAAGGAATGAAAACCAGACAATACCGTTAAGTAAACATCGGCTACTATTTACATAAAACTGTGTGAAAAGAATCTGACTCTAAGGTTAAAACAGAAGGCTTACAAAATTCCAGGGCAACAAAAAATCATAGAATTTAATGGAATAGAGTGGAATGGAATGAAATGGAATGAAATGAAACCTCATAGTATGGCATGGAATGGAACGGTACCTCATAGAGCAGCATGGCATGGCATGGCATGGCATGGCATGGCATGGAACAGAATGAAGTAGAATTAAATGAAAATAAATTGAATGGAGTGGAATGGAATGGAATTTCATAGAATAAAATGGAATGAAACCTCATAGAATGGCATGGAATGGAACGGTACCTCATAGAGCAGCATGGCATGGCATGGCATGGAACAGAATGAAGTAGAATTAAATGAAAATAAATTGAATGGAGTGGAATGGAATGGAATTTCATGTTAAGGAATGGAATGCAATGGAGCGCAATGGAATGGAAGGAAAATAAACANTAATCCTGTCAGATACCCGTCTATTGTTAAGAACACTAGGCAGTATTAGCATATTTGTTCCATGTACCACAACAAGATTTTTGAGATGAAAGACTACAGTCCTGCTCCCAAGGATAAAATGGAAGGGCTTGTAGTCACTGTTTATGAATAGCTCCCACAGGNAATGGAGTGGAATAGAATGGAAAGGAAAGGAATGGAACTTCATAGAATGGAAGGGAATGGCAAGGAATAGCATGGAAAGGCAAGGAATGGAAAGGAATTTCATACAGTGGAATGAAATAGAATAGAATAGAATTTAATTAATTAATTTAATTAATAGAATTAATTAATAAGTGAAACATAATAGGATGATTGGAATGGNAAGGTCAATAGTACGAAAACCAAATACTTTGTCTTATCTGTTAATCCTGTCAGATACCCGTCTATTGTTAAGAACACTAGGCAGTATTAGCATATTTGTTCCATGTACCACAACAAGATTTTTGAGATGAAAGACTACAGTCCTGCTCCCAAGGATAAAATGGAAGGGCTTGTAGTCACTGTTTATGAATAGCTCCCACAGGATTTAATAAATAAATAAATAAATAAATAAATAAATAAATGTAATAAGTAAGTGCCCTTGTTGTGAAGGCTTTACTCTCACTCTGGCATTAAGAGCTGCAGGAAAGGGCAGCAGAGTAACACTCTCAGTAGGTAAAGATATTTGAGAGTTTGGAACAAATTACGATACTTAACAGATTTTGTGTGCCGTTTATGTTTCTATCATGTCATTTATTTTTACGGAACCTCAGGATTCATTTTCCAGTTGGTAAATACTTTTTCCTTGAAACTTTTCCATTTAACCATTGCCATGACTCTTCTGCCTTTATATCTTATTGACACTGGACAAATATTTGTGGGTAGCAAGAATTTACTTTCATTCAAAAAATGTATTATTTGAGGAGGCATAGTGAAAAATCTTTTGCATAAATTGCCCCTGATTTGTTAAAAGCCTTCACATTATGTCCTTTTTAGATATCAAAGTGGTGCAATGCTCTGATAGGCAGTAGATTTTAGCTTAAAAAACAGCCTTGAAGGTATAGAGCCTAGAGGATGTTTGTATTTCCATAAGAGAAAAATGTCTCAGGCTTTTAACAATAAATTAACAGTGCCTCACAGTCACTGGGCTAAAGCTGCTCAACAAAGAAATAACAGCCTGTTTGGGCTAGTTGATGAGGGTTTCGAGACTAGGATGACAGCAATAAAATCTATTTGAAACACGCACATCCATTTTGCAGAAAAGTCAAAGAGTTCAGGAAGTGAATACTTTCGTAAATAAAGAAATCTGCAAAGAATGAAGGAAAGACTCATGTTCTCAAGGATAACTTTCCAGACAATTGTGGGCAAAATGTGTTAGAAGAGAAAAATATCTCTAATTTTGTGGGATGGGGTGAAGCAGGGATTGTACTTCATTTTGTTTTGCTTAGAATGCCTGCTATGCAGATAAATTGGGGGTTATAGCCACTGAAACACATTTATAGGGGCAACAGCTGAAGCAGCATGTTTGAGTTTGGAAGCAAAATTGGGAAAAGATCTTGAGAGAGATGGGTTTTATTCAGCTCCAGCTGCCTGTTAGTTAGTATCTTGTATAAATCTCACTTTGTTTACAGGAAAAAATTTTAAAAAGATCCTTACTTTGCCGGCATAACTTATCCTACATTTTTGATAGAAATCCGAAGATCAGATATAATTTTGTGAAGTACCTATCCCCTCTCCAGTGGCTAATGGGATACTATATCACCAGTATAAATTGGCTTGGGTTAGGTGAACCTATCTGCAGGTACATAGATTTCAAAGACAGCAGGTTTTCCTGTGGCCTAGTACAACCTGATAAAAAGATGTCTTTTTTTTTTTTAAGGTTAGATTAATGTGAGACTGGAGAAACAGGTAGGAGATCAAGACTGTATTAAGGAACTGTCTTCGTGCAACCTGGGGTGCTTTACAGCAAACACAACAGATGGCAAACTGTCCCTTGCAACCGACAACATTTTCCAGTGTCCTTTATGCAGACCTGCAAATCAACACCTGAACCTGTGAATATATAAATGATTGAAATGTGCCGTGCAGGCTACAGTCCTCCCATACTGGCTCGCACTCTCAGGTGGTAACCTGTGCAAGCTGCCACCTTTGACTGTCCTCCTGAGACCATACACAAGGACAGCAGGAAGGAAGGCAGCAGATCCTCCAGCTAAGTTTTCTTAGCCATTTGCAAAACCCTAAAAATTTAGAAAATTCTTCTTCTAGTTTACTTCCAAAATGTAAGAAGACACGTCTCCTTATAAACATTTCTGCTGACAGTCTGCTCTCCTATTGGCACCATCACTGATGGAGGAATATCATGTCTTGAAGTGTTTGAATGAAAAGTTAGGACAAGTTTACTCTGACTTCTTTTGTGAGAATTTACATGGGGCTTTTTTGACCAGCTCCAGTTCTTACCAGGAATATTCGGACGGTTGCAAGTAATGTCTAAATATTACAGAATCCTGAGACACAATTCACTGGCAGTATTTTTTTTTTTTCTCAGTTGGAGAAGCTTCAGCAAACTCAATATTTTGCTGTGAGGATCCCCTCCAGACAGGCTGCAGATAACCAATGAGCATTTATAAGAAAATGACACTGACTCCAATTTTTCTGATAATGAGCACGGCAGATTTCCACTGACAAATGTGATGGACCATTTGGAAGGGCAGTCTCTAACTCAGGTCAGAACTCAGTTGGATCCAAATGGTGACCTAAATTTTGGGGACCTCTGTGGTAAGTGTTTCTCATAACAGGCAATCATAAAGCAAGGGCCTTTATCTGAACCTGTTTGCTGCATCTTTGGTAAGGATGACAAAGATCTTCCCTTCTGTGGCAATGAGCCCAAGTCAGTCTCCATGTCTCATGCCACGATCCTATGATATAGTTTTTACATGGTGGTAAACTTCCAAACCAGTGTGGCTGATGCCAGATGCTGCTCTGACAGTGTTTCCTCTTAATATATTAAGTCAGTTCCAGCATTTTGGTGGCTTTAAAAGTCATTTATTCAAAATCTGACAGTTGCCAAGTAGAATCAAGTGACTTTCATAATGTATTTTGAATGAAAGTCATAAAGAAAAACCACTTTTTTTAAATGCTTGAAGAGTGCTCTTTCCCAATGCCAATTCCGTTGAAAATGTATATGCTGACTGTATAGCAATACCTTTTCCTGAGAAAGTGCTGTCATCTGCTATGAGATAAATTTGTTTTTTGTGGTTGTGGAGTAGAATTGGTTACATTATTTGTTTCAAGTAAATTATCCAATTCATCTTTTTTTATGACTACATTATTCTGACGCGGATCTATCATTATTTGATTGCTTGTACAGAACTCAAATATCTTCTGGTGAACCATTTTTTCCCTCTCTATTTGTCCTTCATCAGTTGTCATAAAAAATTAGCTGGCATATTGTATGAGGCCATTTACTTCTGTTGTTTAAGTAACTTTCAGAAAATTGTCAGTTCAAAGCAGAGCTTATCAGAAATTCCCCGAAATGGTTTTGCTTTCCAAATCAAATATATTCCCTCAGGAATTCATGTGTGTTGATGAAATTTTCATCTGATACCTGTCACAGGGAGCAATTGTGAAAAATAGCCTGGTGCATGGGTGTCCACCATCTGAGGTTGAGTCCCTGGGCTGAAAAGCCACAGATTTTACTTCTGAGGGGTTTTGGGGGTTTTGTTTGTTCATTTTTTTGTTTTGCTTTGGTTTGGTTGGTTGGTTTTACTGTTAGGAGAGAAAAATTATATAATTACAGGCAGCATTTTCCCTCCAACCTATGTTTCCCAAGTCAGAAACACCAAAAACTGCACAGCCGCAGACAGGTCTGACACATTGCAGACGTGTCAACCAAACAGCCTAGAGCAAACCTAGGAGCCAAGAACAAACAGCTACCAGAGGGTCTTCCTGGATGGCTGCAGTTTGCACTTGGATTCATTTGCTGAGACAGTTCCGCATCCTGAGCTATAAATTACCCAACTGAAAAAACAAATGGGTGTTAAATATCCAGCCTGTCAGCACAGCGGTGTGTTAAAGACACCTGAGCTAGCTGTGAGCACAACAGCATTTCTGTGCAGTGCAGTGACAAGCAGGAATGCCAGCTCCCATTCCCGGAGGTGGCATAACAGGCACGTGTGGTCTGTCACACGGAGACTGCTTCTACTTGCAGAGCTGTTGATTTTAGCACTTATCCCATGATCACATCTCTTTGCATGACACCATTGCCTATCTACCATCCCTCTGTGTGTCTGAGAGTAAGGGCCATAGCTGCTCCTTCCCACGTTTCTTGATTGGTGTCCTGTCTTTCAGCAGGCCAATGTTTTCTCCTCCTTCATCTTCCCGGAATTGTTCTTGTTACATGGACACCAAACCACCCTGTCTTTGCTCCTCCGGGCAGCCATACTCTTCTGTCTGCCAAAAGAACAGTTCTCTGGCTAGGGAACATCTCCCTCTCCTCCTCCCACTTGAAGATGTGTTCACTGCCCCAAGCCTATTGGTGTTTAGGAGGCATTTGGATGATACCCTAAATAACCTGCTTTAATTTTTGGTCAGCCCTGGGGTGGTCAGGCAGTTGGACTGGATGATCTCTTTAGGTTCCTTCCAAATGATAATATTATAATCTAGTCTTGCTACACAGAGATCAATGGGTTCAACCATATGAGCTGAAAAATTTTCAATCCAATTGAATAGCTGAATACAAGTCAGTTGGACACAAGAAAACTGTAAAACACAGTAAATTTTCTTATATTGGATGGTATTTTAAGCAGATACATGCATCCTAATGAAAAGAGGTATCCCTTGAACAATGCTGTTCTGTATTTGCCCAGAAACATTACCTTTAACCCTTCCAGAACAGTACCCCTTAAAACTGGGCTAGATCTATGCCCAAACATAACACAATATTTCTGCTTTTCCTTTACTTTCTTCATCCATTCAGTGAGTTAATCCTATTTCTGGGCTTCTCTAGTCACTGTTTGCATTTACCATCCCTTTTGTACTAAATAATTCCATTAACTACTCTGTTGAAGACACTGTTTTTTTGCCTGAGATAAACTACTGAACAAGCAGTGTCTGAAAGTGAATGGGGGATGAAAGGGCAGGAATACAGTCCTTCCAAAAATGCCAAGAAATTGCTATTCTCCAGGCTCGTGCTGCTGCTGCTGCTGTTTCACTCATTTGTTTGCCAAGAGAGGACATCACTCTTACTTACTCTCTTTGTGAAAAGTGGTCACATCAGCCTGGGTGTTTTATAAGTCCACCCTCTCCTAAGCAAAGTACAACAGTTTTCAGTGCTCCTTATGTTCTGATTTTAATCTCTGATGTTCCCAAGTGCAGGAACATAAATTCCTAGATGAAAGGATGGCTGTCAGGAGAAAGTCCTTTAATCTAGTAGATAAAAGTCTAACAATATCCACTGGCTGGAGGTTGAAGCTAAATAGTAGCTAATCTGAAATTAAAGGCCCAGGTTGTTGCCTTTTTCTTTATTTTAGCAGTATAGTTTATCACTTGAACATCTCCTGGTGGTGACAGGTAGTGAATTTGTCATCTCTTCAAACCCTTAACAAAGCAAAGCAAAGGGGAATGTATGGGGGGAGTGATTCAGCCAGCTTTTTTTAGCCTAAAAAAATTCAATGCCTAAATTAAGAGATCAGTCTCTCTAGTCCTTCTAAAGTCTAGAGAGAAAGGGGAATTCAAGATAAAGGGGATGTAGAGCAGAAGCCTAACAGCTGATCCAAACACCTCTGCTCGGTGAATGCAAGTTATAAAGAACAGAATAGAACAGAAGAGTTGAGAGGGACCTAAAATGACCACCTAGTCCAACTGCTTGACCACTGCAGGGGTGACCAAGAGCTAAATCATACTCTTAAGGGCATTGTTCAAATGTCTCTTGAACAGGCTTGAGGCATCGAGCACCTCTCAAGGCAGCCTTGCTGTGTTATGGTTTAGCACTAGACAGCTCTTCCACATTTGGATGGGACAGATACTACAGTGAGGCATTCCAGTTTGATCAGGCCTTGATAAAAATGTGCTTCCCCATCCCTCAGTGGTGCCACACGGGCTGTGAGAGAGCTGGGGATATGCCTGCATGCCCCTGCCCTGATCTGAAGGGCTTTGTAACATCACTCTGCACAGTCGAGGCTGCAGGGGGCCAGATGGAGTAGGTGCTGCAGAAAGAGGGGACAGATGTGGGCCTGCTGCAAACCATGTTTTCCTTGAGTGGTGCCCAGGCTGTCCAACACAGCCTTCCCAGCTCAGGCTGAGTCAATGTCAATGCTGACACCACAGAAACCTGCAGACTACAGCCAAGTTCTTAAATACCACGGTCCTTCTGTCTGCTTGCACACCAGTCTCCTTTCCAAATCTGTGACAAATAATGAGGAGGTACCCTTCTCCTCTTTTCTCTATGCCTCCACACAGGACCAAATTCTACTCTTATTCCCTGTTAAACATCAAAGCTGAGAGCCAATAGGGAAAATCTGCTTGGTTGGACTGTGAGGTCTGTAAAAGAGATTATACCTTCTTTTTTTTTTTTTTTTGACTGCGCAGAAACCAGCCTTCTATTTTGCCTACAGCCACATTTCCTGCCCATCCCCACTCTCTCAGCACTATGCCGTGGCTGATGCCAACCAAAGCTTGTCCTCTGGTGAAGGACCTTCAGCTAAGCCTTCCCCAAATATAAGATACATGTGGGTGAAGATGTAACTGGGCATTTCTCTCTTTTTTTTTTTAGGCACTAAAGTCAAAGGCTGAATTTTCAAGCTGAGAGGTAAATAATACATGAAAAATACTTCCCTCAAGAGTGAGGGAATCACGATCTAAACTTCTAATAGCTCCATGTGACAGCTTAAATATGGGGGAGAGTCTTAAGGAGTGTGAAACAGCCTCGATCTCTTGCCTGGTACAGAGCAACTGAAGACAGGCAATGATGATATACACATAACAGATCTGTATTTTGCCCTGAGCAAAGCTATTCCTGGCTAACTAGAGAGTAGTAGGAATATAACTTCCTCCTTCTTTACATTTCAAAGATTGGAAAGGCAATGTATTAACAAAACAAACCTAAAAGATACAGACAAGGAGAGAGACAAGAGCACAGAGGAGGCCCGGGGGAAAGAAAAATATTCAAATAATGGAGTGAGGGTGAGGCTGGCAAACTTTGTGGCAGTGAAACAACAGATGGACTGTAGTTTTAGTAATTCATCACACAGATGGTTCAGCAGATGGATTCTGTTGGGTTCATACAGCTTAGGTGGAAATATCAGCTGCTGATCTTGACAGGCAGGGCAGCTTCAGCAGAGGCATCCTCTCTTCGCCTTCCCTTGCTCATGTCCTGTTCTCCTACAAACTGGCAGTGCAGGGACAGTGCTGGGTGCCACAGTACTAGCCAGCCTTTGCACTCCTTACACACCACATAGTTCAAGATTTTCTCTGTCAGTTTTAGGAAGGAAAAAGTTTGCTACAAGTGGATTTACCACCTCATATCTGCCACCCAGTCAAGTGACAAATGCTGTTCCTTGGGAAAGAAAGATGTCTACAGATTGTGATGATTTCTTTCTACCAAAAAGTCTGTCAGCCTGGATGGCATTTCTGACAGAGTATAACTTCTCCAAGGGATGAAACATCTTCCCAGTTTCACTCTGGGGCCTAGGTTCCCAAATAGCCTATGACCATTAATGCAATAAAGAGGAATTAAAGCACAATAAAATTGCTAAGATACAACAAAACACCTCCACTTAAATGTTTTACTTGTGGATGTTCATGAGACTTATGGATATGTAGGCAGGACCTTTTGACTATCTTTACCCTAAAGTACAGCTTGGTAGTTAATGAGAAGGACAAGCATATAAACAATATTAAATTGTTTACATATAGAGGCCATCTTGCATGTCCTCTTCTCAACAGTCAGTCTTGGCCTCAGATTCCAGTCTCTTGATATGAAAGAAGTAAGAAAATCTTTAAGCAGATGTGCAGTAGATCGTAAGTAAAAACTCTATGTCTGGTCTTAAAATACAGCTAGAGAAAATGTAAGCAACTGAAGAACAGCAATGAATAAAGAAATATAAAAGGGGGGGGGGTGGGTGGGAAGAAATAGCACAAGTGATTTGGGTCAAGATCACTTCTAGAGAAGGGCAGTGGAGCAGATCCTGTTAGGGGTCCGTAGAGTGTACTGTAGGTTTTGGATTTGGATAGAAGCTGTCAGTGCTATTAAGCGAGAAATATTATCCCTGATATCAGGGAGAGTCTAGATGATGAGATATAAACTGAAGCAAAAATGCTATTAATGAGGTAAGACCCAGATATGCCTGGAGATAACAGCTGACCGACTTTGTCACTCTACTTTCTCCAAAGCAGCAGGAGATGAGATTTTTTTCTTGGTAAATAATAAGGCCTTTGTAAAATTAGTTGAATGTGGATAAGACTTGGAATGTACTTTTTTTCTTTTTGAGCCAGAAGAGCAAGAAGAAATTAAAGAAAAGAACAACCTTCTAAAAAATACTCTCAGCATTAATTAAAAGAATTCTTTCTGAAGAAAAAAAGTGCACTTTTTAGCAAGGATATCTATGTCTAGAGTTGAGGACACACAGTGAGAAAGTAGGAATTGCTGAAAAAACCCCCAGACTTCATAAAGCAGCTAAGCAAGCAAATAGTGACAAGGATATATTTCATCTTGATGTTTCACTTTCCACATCACCCTTGTTCCCACCACTTGTCCTGGAACATCCACGTAGCACTATGGACCCTTAGAGGAACCTTCCAGAGGGACTGAATTACAGTGCTAAGCAGAGTCAAAGGCACTTTTTGGCAGAGTGCATAAGAACCATTTTCTCGCTCTTTTTCTGCTCCACTCCACCTTCTTACTTGATGGCAGACCCCAGAAGACGTCCAGAAAAGGAATGTGGCTACTGTCTCTTCATCTGCTGATGAACAGGATCACTGTGTAAGGATTGCCATCTGACTTCCTGACACTTTCATGCACCCAGCAACATAGTTTACAAATGTGTATTACCATTCCCTGCAAGTAGACGTGTAGGCACTGTGTGGAGTTTAACTAGAAAAGAGAGCACTGTCTCTGCTCTCAAATCCAATGTTTGTGAAAGCAAAATAGAAAGTACTTGCCTACCAGTTCTGAGGCCAAGTTTTCCACCTTGATACTGCCTTGCATTTTGCCAAGCTCAGTTTCCTTTTCCTCCCTTCTTTCTCCTGCCCTACTCTAACCAGAACAAAATGGAACTTCTGAACGTTGTGTGCAGTTTGAAACAGCAGCAAATTGCAGAGGCACAACTGATTTCCAATATAAATTTTTGTTTTGCTTCTGAGCTTTCAGCCCTCTCCTCATTGAGCTGCTTTTTTCTGCTTTTCCTGCAAAAAAATTCTCTCACCCTGCCCCCCAAACTCACTCCAAGTATATATATTGCTATTTTTCAGTTTTTTAGTTTTCGATGTAAGACATCCTTACACCTAATAGTTAACAATGGA
Source organism: Platysteira castanea (assembly GCA_013397175.1). Taxonomy (NCBI): domain Eukaryota; kingdom Metazoa; phylum Chordata; class Aves; order Passeriformes; genus Platysteira; species Platysteira castanea. Next base: position 1,150,748 of record VYXC01006776.1, on the reverse strand, counting down.
GCTTTTCAAAGTCCTATGGTTTAAGAGAATTGACTGGTTATAAGGGTGAGATGAAGAGGAAAATAAATTTTTAATTTGGAAATGCCAAATCTAGTCAGGCTCCATAGAAACAGATGTGACATCAGTCAACAGAGGGAACTTTCCTTGATATCTGAGGTGGCTAAGAAAGAGGGCTGTTCATACTGACCCTAAATAAATACACCTCGTTTAACAAGCTAGAAAACACAAAATGTCTCTTTGGCCTTAACAGGATATTTGTTTTAACGAAAGTGGGGGGATAGGACAAAGTACAGATCTTCTCACTAGAAGCCAAAGTTTTTGACTAAAGAAGTTCCATCCACTAAGCTGTTTTGCATCTTAGGCATACATCTTTGGAATTTTTCAATCACACTCTACCATTCTCCTTTCTTCTCTTCAGATTATCTCAGGGCACAGTAGCAGCAGAGACGACTTCATGCTTCACAGGAGGAAAGTGCTCTGGCATTTAGGGTGTGAAGAAATGTTTCCTTTCATTCCTGACAGCAGGAAATATAGAGAAGTAGTGTGCTCCTTTTTCAAGTATTAACACTGTTATTTTCATTTTGGTAAGAAGCGGCCTCCATGTCAAGTGCTCAAATGGAGAATTTTCAAAGGCAGAGTGACTTTCTCTCAGAAACCCAAGCAGTGAGTGTGTTGTCACAGCATTTCAACCAGCCAGGGTCATGAACTGCTAAGATGGGGACAGAAGCTGTTGCAGTTTTGAAGCAGAGCCTCAAAAACTTATATTTAAAATGCCTGCCAGGTGAAATATTTTTGTTCAAACATAAAACTACTGAGAAACAGAGCAAGGCGCAAGGCACCGTCAACCAAAACCATTCAACTAAATCTTACTCCTGTTACAAAACCCTTTAATTTTGGGAAACTTTTGTTCTACATGTGCCAAATGGAAGGAAATGAACCTGAAAACTAACAGAGCCCTGAGAGTGTCCCTCCCAAAACTGCAGAATAACACAGTAATTTGGTGTATTTGTGTGCAAGGAGAACACGCCTAGGGGTTCAGGCCTGGACAAATTCAGCTGCTCACAGGTCCACACTCAGTGAAACACTCAGGCAGAATTATTCTCCAAATGTGTGAGGCATGGATGAGAAAAGCAGCTCTCTCTGGTCTTTTATATCAGAAAGGAGATGAAAAGGACTCTGAAAGTGGCCTCCAGATGACAAGTCTTCTAGCACAAAAGCCCCTTAGAGATGCATAGCATGTCCTTCAGCTGAGCCTTTTAATGACTTCAGTCTCCTGATGGCTCTTACAAGTGTCAGAATTTGTGACCATCTTTTTTTTCCTCTAGGTCTTAGCAATGAGAGCTCAGCAAGTTTCCTGGGGGAAGGTTCAATCCTGACTGTTTGTGATTAGCAGCTAGAGCACTTTCATTTTTTTTAATCTCATAATTTCCCCCAAAGATGTTAACTCCAAGGCTGAAGCTCTTTCATTTTTATACAAAGGGGTATTGAATATCTTGCCATAATGTAGTGTAATTTTCCTTTGAAAGGATGTTTCATTGAAGAGCTCAGCACATTAAAGTTTGAGGATTCCAGAATTAACATTTATCTGTGATACCTTCGTTGGCCTTCCCATTGCACAAGCTTTAGGACATTACCTATTAATACGGTGCTATACTGTTTGGCTCCTCCTGGATCTCTGTTTCACTCACTGAATGGCTAGTTCTTCATTTTTCTTTCCTTTTCATTTCTGGTGAGGTCTGATTTGATGCATACCAAATCTTATTTACAGCTATGCTTCCAAATCCTCCCCTCAGGACAGCAGTGGTAATTCTGCAATGTATCACTACCAAATTGGACATGTGCACATCACCCATATTCATTAATCCTCCCTTACAGAACACTTTGAGAAGGGATGTGCTTTTTCTGCTTGAACTTTCACCCAAACTGCATGGATGGCAATGCTGAGGATTTAGTTGCTCCTTAAGGGTACTGCTAGTCAGCACATAATAGGAACTTTGATTTTTTCAGAGTAATTAATACTATTTTTTCTAATTATGAAGATCTGAGTGACTTGGTCTTGTGAAAGGTGTCCCTGCCCACAGCAGCGGGCTTGGAAGTAGATGATATTTAAGATCTCTTCCAACCCAAGCCATATGAGTCTATGATTCTATGATTTACACCCTGCTCTAATCCATGCAGACTACAAACTTGGGTCCATTTGCAGAAGGGATTTCAGCAGGGCTGGGTATGACCTACCTCTCCTACCAAAGCAAAAATGTGATCAGAATAGATAAAAGACACACTTAAGCAGCAAAAAATGCAAACCTACGAGCAGATTAAACATACTGCTCACATCTGCAGTGGCTTGGGATATAGAAAGGAAACAGGATACTGGATCGCAAACACAGCAGAAAAGAATAAGTGTGAGGTGTGTTGACCTGGGCACAGAGCAGAGACGTGAAAGCCTTCAGACGATTCTTCTGCTCTACATATTTATTCTGTGTGTTCTCTTTCTCTCTGTTTTTCCTGGAGGCAAAATGATATGAGCAATGTTTTCTTATGCTGTGTGTTACCTAGGCTGTATGTTTCATTATTGATAATGAAGTCTATGAAGTATACCTTATATCTAGGATGGCTTGGGGTTTATTGGGTTTTTGTTTAGTTAGGTTTTTTTTTTAATTTCCAGATCTGGGTTCTCAACCATTTTTAAAAGTTTTTCATATCATAACTATGTCTTTCTCCCAAGCTATCTGCAGTAGTTCCTGCAGCTACAAGATGGGTTAGATAAATGAACTCACTGTGCAAGTTGCCAGATGCACATCTGATGATCTAATTGTTTCCAGTTGAGAACAGTGTCAAAAATCTGGCTACCAGCATTTCAGAAACTTGTCCAAACGAAGGGTAAATTACAAAGCAGTCACTTCTCGCCATACTATGTACCTTATATTAATAGTGACAATGGATATATAACTGGAAAGGCACAACTCTGCTGACGGTGGGTTCCTTAAACCCTACGGATATTTTGCCACTTACCTATTGAACCATTCCAAAGTGTGGTTATTCTCCACCTTGCTGTTGTGTGTTGCCTTTCCAACTGGCAGAACTTTGGGGCAAGACTGTGACTTTCCTTGTATATTTTCAACTCCTCTACTTTGATGCTCTGGGTTCATTTGTTTTGGATACCATCTGTGTGGTGCCACAGCTTGTGGCTGTGGACATAAGAACAGCCAGGCTCCCTGATGACTGTGCCTGCATTGTACAGAAAAAAACACAAATTGAGACTTTGTATAATTATGGGAGTCAACGTGCCTGGGAGGAGGCAGGTTTGGAGCTGAATTGCTTTGAATTTGTTTAATTTTAGAACACTGCCATCTTGGCCAGTACTGTCAAGAACAACTTCATGTGTAATACTACAGATTCTGGTCAGGTACAGTCAAAATAATGTTTATTCTTAGAGATTAATGCTCATCGCTCCATGAAAACAGCAAATTTATGACTGTGTGGTTTGGAGACTAAAGTGCCCAGGATCATCGTATGACAAGATCCATGGACTATATCTCAGGGCCAGGAGTTGGACTCGATGATCTATGTGGGTCCCTTCCAACTCAAGATATCATAGTCTAGTCTAGTTTAGTCTGTAAAAGTATCTGCTAAAAAAGAGAGACTTGACCATCAAGACAACATAACATCATCAGGGCAAAAAAGCAGCTCCTGACTAAAGAGTTCATTTGGGGTGTGAATGTGTTAAACATCAGTGTAAGGTATCGCACGACTGAAAGCCTCCTGTGTTTGCTGTATCTTTGCAATATAATGTAAATGTTTAGCAGAGAGCTGTAGTGTGGCCTCCACAACCTTATTTGATCCTGTAATACATTAAATCAGTCATAACAGTGCAAAATCTGAAGGCCCATTCTTGACCCAGTGATTTTTAGGCACCTCCCAAAGATTATTGAAGGGGAGCTCAGTCATTCAGAGACCTTCATGTAGGTGCTGGAGAAAGGGGAAAATGTTAGCTATTTACCATACGTTTTTAAACTCATCTTTTGATTTGGTAAACTGAGGCCAAATCTCAGCTCTGTAGACCCTGAAGAGGTCATGGATGATATGAGGAGTGTCACACAGCCTCATTTCCTTCCAGAAATGGTCCATTTCATCTAGAAATTGTGCCACCAGGAATGCATGTGCCACAGTTTATTTCCTCAGATAGAAATATACACCTTCCCCAACTTTCCTTCTGTTTTTGCTGACATTTTCTTTAATTGTTTAATTAATTTTGCATTGCTTTTCTGTTCTCTTTCTTTTTGAAAAAATCTCTCCTTCTAACATGATCAGTCCTATGAATTCTAAGTTTATTATAAGATAAAAAAGTGAATAAAAACCAGAACTTAAAAAAGACTGGACCTCTCACTGGAAAACTGTAAATCTCTCACCAAAAAATATCTGAGCAGAGGTTATATTGCAAATTCTTTATTTTACCTCCATGTTACAATTAATCAGATTTTTTTCCAGTCCACCTTGAAGTTTTACTACAGGAATTGATTTTGAGATGTGAATTATAAAGAAATAGCTCCAATGACTTTATTAAAATCCAAGTAGATTGGATGGTCTCCCTGCAGTCATTTATCCTGGTACCTGCTCAGAAAAACAAATGTTTAGTTTTTAGTTTGCACAACTTTTGAAGATTATCTTCATTTTTCTTTCCTTTTCCTGATTTCCACTAAATATTTAACAGCCTGTGTTTAATGCCAGAACTCCCAGATTATACCTGATCATCTCAGATCTGCTGGCTTTAATTCCAAGTTATTGGAATTAGTTAATAGACCCTCCATATATTTCAGCTATCAGAACACTGAGTCAGCTTGGAAGGCTGATGCAAGTAACCATTAACTAATGGATAAAATGGTTTAAAGTGCCAACACAATGTATGAACTTGTATCCTGTCCACAAACTAAAGTTTATTTCTGAGCTGTTTTGGTGTTTTTGAAATACTAATGATAGTCACTGAACTGTTGCCTGCAACTTCACACCAGGTGATATAAATCAGAGAATTGTGTGCTTCTTCAGATGTAGCTGTAGCACAGTCATTTCCATACCTTCAAAATGCTGATCAAAAGGAGAAACAAGTATATGCTACAGCTGGCACCCTGAATTATGCTATGTGAAGTAAATACTTGCATTTGAACACAGTTACTTTGAACCCAGTGAGCTGGAGTGAGAGAGGTTGAATGTATTAGGGGAAAGGAATTGTATTTTATTTGTAGCAAATCGTTCTTTAAGCCTGATATAATTTATTTTCATCCCTATGCTTTTCATATGGCCCCCTGCCCTTAAAAACCTTCTGTTCTCAGACTATTGTCTCTGCTGAGATGAAAGATAACTTGTAGTAAATTACTTTATTTACTTGTGGCACCGTGAAGCTGTTCTTGAGTTATTTTCCATTTTTAATGGCAGTGAGTAGACACTGTTGACTTCAAGCATTGAACTAAATAATTTAACCGTAATAGCAGCACTAAACTTAATATAATTATGTCATGTTAAAAATGCAGGGTTATAGTCTGCTGTCATTGTATTGTAATTAAGGCTATAAGAACTTCTCTGCCTTGCACACATTAAAAGCAAAATAAAAAAAATAATAATAAAAAAAAATTTTAAAAATCTTCATAGCAACAAGGCACATCACTAACAGCTCTGACTTTATATCTTCTCAAAATGAGAGTTTAAAATGAGAATCTGCAGTGGAACTAGAGACACTGCTACAACAACAAGGCATCAATGGAGAAGTGCATAGTTTCAGTGGCAACACAGGCAGTCTCATATGCTGCATGGCAGGGGATAAAATGCTTTGTATCTTCCTCTGCAGCCCCAAGGATAAATTCCTTTTAGCTGATTCATAAAAAGTGACCTAGATGGATCCATTCTCACCGGTTGTCTTCTCTGCCTGGGAGTCCAGCAAGATACGTAAGAGATGGCTCAAGTGAGGGAGTGAAGTTGTCCATTTTAAACACCTTCCATTTCCTCCCCGGTATTTGCAGTCCAAATGTTTAAGAAAAAAAACACCTTACTGCTGCTTGTAAGGTAACATTGGTGACATTACTTGGAGAGAGGCACAAGAACTGCCTTTCATATTAACCAAATGCCTGCCATTCCTCAGTATGGCATGGCAGCATCTTATCTTTATATTTCAAATGTAATAGTTGACTATAAGTAGTGTAATACATAAAGAAAGATACAGAAGCAAAATCCTGGTACATCCTCCTGCATATTTGCTTAAAATGCGACTACTGTGTTCCTATTGTGGGTTTATAACACAGTTTAAAATCCGAGGAAAAGGGAACAAAAATGTTTTTTTCAATACAAACACAATATTAAGAGACACTGGTGAGGTGTACAGGACTGTAAAATCTCTTGGTGGAGCTCGGCTACACTGACTGGTGTCATGGCCCCCGAACAAGGGGAAACATTTATGGCAGGCTATGCCAATTCACACAGATCATACTCGGGTCCCAGAGACCATTGCTAACTCTTTCCTTCTCTCTTCCATGAAGAAATAAACAGACTTGGTCTGCCTCATAGTGTGTGGTCAAAACATTGGCACATGCTGGCATGATTTCCACTGGGCAATTCACATCTTCACATACTCTAAAGAGTTTATCATTCTTTTGGACAACTTGGGAACTCTACATGCTGCACGGTAAGGAGAAGGCATTCACAATGAAGCTGCGTGTGGCTTTTAGAACTTTGTAAGGAGACTTTTAGCACCCGGTAGGTTCAGGCCATTGGTGAGGGAAATTATACTTCTGACAGGTCACAAAACAATTGAAAGATTTATAGAGACATGGCTGAAGGATTGTACTTGTGAAGGAAGGAGAATAATTTTTTTATTGCTTCAAGGAAACATTTTCACTGAAATGAATTACTGTCATGAGAATCAGAGTGATTTAGCTAAGAATTTGAGTGGTCCACTAATGATCTTTTCTTACAGTATTAAGAATAAATGTTCCATGGCCTCTGGCTCCAGATGAGATGACTGTGACACAGGAGATGCACAGGGCAATGTAGAGAAGGAATGTGAGCTGGTGCCACTGTGAGGCTCTGTCCCTGGGTGGACATGAGCTTGTATACCACCACTCTTTACACTCTTCTGTAAGAGAGACATGCTCTTCCTGCAGAACAGTAAATCTGAAAACGAGCCACCAGTATGCACAGGAGGACAGTCCGCTGTGTGCTCTTGGACAGCTATTATGGAAAAAAACCCCAGAGTAAACGGAAAAAAACCCCAACAAACCAGCAACACCAACAATTCACTGCACAGTGGAGCTGGTTGGAAGATTTCCCCTTCACACACAACCATTTCCTCATCCAGTACGGTCTTGCCAGACCTGAAGAGTCCACTAGAAACTGTGGAATACAAGTCATCTGAGAAGTGCTCTAGAGCACATCTGCTTCAGATACATCCCAGAAAGCAGGATGCTTGCCACATACTTGTCTAGTGTCCTATATGCAAGTCCTGCCTTTTGTCGCTCGTATCTCTCACAGAGCAGGCTGCTAACTCTTGCAGAATTCACAGTGACTGTTTGAAGGGGTAATGTTGTTCCACAGTGTTTTAAAACAGCACAGGTCAAGGCTGGTAACATGATTTGACAGGCCCTAATAGTTTGCTCTGCAATTCCTTCCCAGTATGTCTTGTTTGGGCTTTTTACCATGAAGTCAAGCAGACAGTACATTAGATTTTGAATGTCACACCTCACCAAAATGTATCCAGCTGCAAAATAGTATCTAACTCTTAGAAGTATTATTAACATGCAGACAGCATATTTCCTTGTATGAAATGATATATTTTCCTTCCCTCTTAAATGAAGCATAATCCAGAAGGTATAATTGCATTAGATGTGAAGTAAACTTGGAGCTGGGGGTCATAAATCAATAAATAACTCAGCCTGCAGCCTCATGGTTTATTGATTCACAAGCTGTTTATCCCCCACCTCCCACTATATGCTCAGCATAAGACGCAATTATTGCTGAATTATCCCTTTTATGCGTGTACATAGACTGAGATGTCTCATCAGAACAAACACACGTCCATTGCAAAGATACAAGAATCCTAACAAGATGGCTTTGTTGTCTTAGTTTCAAAAGTGCATTACATTCATTTGAGCCTTATACAATCCTCACCCAGCATATTCACTTGGTGATTACAATCACACTATTATTGTCATTACTTTGACTATTTAGAACATGCTAACTTGGGTGAAACAGATTGTGTTTGGAATTAGACTTTTTCTACCTGGGGAAGTGATACACCTGAGGAAGTGAGCAAACCACAGGCTGAAACAAAACTGTTGATGTTCCGGAAGTCAATCTTTAGGTACAGGCAATCAAGGTACAGTTTTCAGAAAGTACTATTATTAAAGGAAATTCAGATTGTGCCACATATGGGTACAGGATCTTTTGGGTCACTTGGGAAAGAACAGTGGACTTGGTTCCATGTTTGCTTTGAATTTCTGGTCTCAAATAGCAAGAAAATCTGTGGAACTGAGGAACTGAATATACCTATGCAAGGATAGAATACAGTTCCTTAAAACTGTCAGCCCAGCAGATTGCAAGAGACACTACAGCAGTTAGAGCAGCAGAAGCAAGAAGCAGCAGCAGGAAGACACATGAGGAAACTCTTGGGCAGAGAGACTTGAGCAAACAGGGAGCATTCCCTGAGCAACGTAAGACCCATGGATTGGAAGAAACAGCAAGAGGCAGAGCCCACACTGGCAGTGCAGGGTATTTAAGCAGGCTAAACATGCTAAATCAGCTCTGGAGACAGCAACAGGCAATAATTTACATTTTGCAGTGGGCAGGTGCCCAGCAGTGGAAAGTGGTTGCTGGCAGCATCGTGACCATCCAGGAAAAGGCAGTGTCCTCTGCTTCTCCTGAGCTTTTAGCACCCAGTAGAAACAATGCAGCTACAGAGACAGAGCTGCTGCTCAAGCATGTGACCACCCGGGTTTCTGGTTGTGGGATGTATGAAGGGGTATTCTGAGAGGTGGAAAGTGATTCCAAGGAATCCTGCAGGAAAGTGTGACCAGATTGATGACCTGCTCTGTTTGGTGGCTGAGCTGCAGGAGGAGGTGGCAAACTGAGGAGAACTGCAGAATCTGCCAGAGACAGATTGGTCAGTGGAGCTGTACTCTGCCGTCTCTGATGCGTGGAAGCCAACTCAGCATGGCCACTATGTAAAAAGGTCCAGGATCTGCTTTGAGCCAGGAGAAAGGCAGCTTTACAAGGGGTCAACAGAGGTGGAAGAAAGCTACAGCACAGAGCAGAAAGCCCTCTTTACCCTCTAAGATACTGTTACAGAGCAGGTTCAGGGCTCTGGATACCTTAGTCAAAGCACATGATGAGATAGAGGAGGAACCTATGCAAGAAATTTTGCCAGAGTCAGAGAGACTAACCCCTTGCAACAAAACCTGCAACAAACCAGGTCCCAGAAGAAACAACTGTGAATTATGTTCATTGGTGGTTTTCTCTTGTGTGGAACAGCAGCACCCATTTGCAGACAAAACCCTCTTTTCAGGGAGGTTTGCTGCCTTCCTGGGGCAGAAATTAGGTGTTTTATCACAAGACTGAAGAGCCTATTATTTATTTCTAGTCTTTCACATGAGTACTAACAATGGTGCTGAGGGAGGCACCCACCTGGTGGGTGAAGGGAAGGTGGTGGATAAACCTTTTCTGCATTTTAATGACAAGTTGATTTTACAATTAGTTATAGTAGACTGATGTAAGAACAATGTCAGGCAGAAGAAATCCTATTTTAGCTCCAAAATTCGCAGTGTCATTCCCTTTTCTTTTAATTAAATGGTAATGATTCGTTTTATGACCAATATGGCACTATTTAATTGACAAATCGTACCATTTCTTTTTTCTTTTTTTTCCCTCTTGGAAGAGATAAAAACCTCATTACTCTTCAGAAGAAAGGCCTTATAGTGCTAGCAATTACAGAAGTCTACATTGCAATGGGTCAGAAATGCCTAAATCATTATGTGCATCAGATAGAAACATTCCTGAATTGTTACAGTGCCAAAAATGTTCAACTCCCAGAGTTAACTCAACTCTCAGCATCAGACAGTCTATGCTTTCCTAGTTCAAGGGAATAGGATAATGTTGAGGGAAGGCCAAAAGTTTGTTGCATGTCCTGTTTTGTCTAATCCTCAAATGGGTGCATGGAAAACTGTGTGCAGAACAGTGCATTAAAAAATTTTCACATGCCACTGATAAACTAAAGGAATAGAAATTTTTTGCCTAACTGGTATATAAACTTTCAGGCACTCAACCTGTGTACCTGTATCCTCGAGCAAGGGTCTAATTCTTTCATGTATACATCAAAAAATGCACACATAATGGGTACAGATCACCAGTGATAGTGTCTGTTTTAGTAAAAATACTTACCTATTCCTCATTATGAGTTTTGAGATAAGCAAGGGAAAATGTAGGTTATGTATTTACATGAGATGTTTCAATTCATTAATTTAAAATAAGTTTATAATATTTGAAAATTGAAAAGGGACTCCACTGCACCATCCATTCTCCAGAGATCCGATATATGAATTTCTGCATTCTTACAGTCTTTCCTGTGGAAGAATTCTTCTGTGTTAGAGAAAAGATACTCAGACCTAAAATACACATAAGCCTGACGTCAGATCAAGCACTGACAATTCCCCCACCTCTGATTGTATTTCATGTCGTGTTTGAGTTCCATCCAGTAATGATAACGAGGACTAACAGATTGACAGATGAGATTGTGTGATAGATAACTTGCAGTTTGTCATCTTGACAATGCACAGCAGTGAAACCAGCTGCTATTGCACTGTAATGTGTTGCTTCCTCTGTCTTATCTATTACAAGCCACGCACAAACCATGCAGATTTTTTACAGATATAAACATGTCTACTTAGGAAACTTGTAGAACAGCCCAGAGCAGTGGGCCAAGCCCAAGAAGCAGCAGGTGCTATAGCTGTTGATGGATTTCTGAAATCCATCATGGAATGAAAAGGCAGTTGGCAGAAGAATCTTTCTTTGTGTTTGGTTGGGTAGCAGGAGCAACCTGAGACTGAGGACAGAGCCACTTGAGATAATGTGTAAACAGTTTGTAACAGTGACAGGGTAATCAATAGCCTAGGGTTGGATCACACAGCTGGTTACCCTGCATCTGCTCAGAGCATGGAGTGAATGATGGAGGCTTCTCCCAACACTGTTATCCATTCACACATCTCCATTATGGATGGACAGCATGTGTAAAAGTTATTTTATGGGAAGGTGAAAAAAAAAAAATAGGGGAAAATAGCTACAAATACCCAGCTACAAAAGAAATCAGGTCAGGTAAGTGTCACCTTGTGAAGAAAAGCTGTCACTTACGCAGGTTGAATTTAGGGAACCTGCCACTCATCCTGCTAAATCTCAGGTATAAAAGGCAGTGTGCTTTAGACAGTCCATACACTGAGTCATGCATATGCTGAGCATGGCAGAGTGAGTGGAAGAAAGGAGTGGCAAGTGTGGGACCCCACTACTGCGTGACCCAGTAGAGCCAGTGTTTCACATCACAAAAACTGGTATCAAAGCAAAAAATCTATAATTGAATACATCATGCTAAATATGTATTGAAGGCAATGAATTTTATTAAAAACATTAATTATGCTTGCTATTTTCTCAATTAGTTGCTATGAACTTTAAACCTTGCTTTAGTGTTTCTTTTTTTCTTAAAGAGTGGCATTCCATGCAATGAAATTAAAACTGCTTGGGCAGGCCTGTGATATTGACTTATTTTATAAACCCCTTTGGAGCTCAAGTATTGATTGTTGTGCCTCGTTCAAAATATTGACTTTGTATATTCAATGTCATCTGTACCATGAAAGGATCAAATATTTTAACAGTCACATTATTGCTAGAACTGTGATGTGTTCCTCCAAGCTTAAATGTGAATATTTTTCAGTGGTCAGAGCCTATTTCTACATAGAAACAGCACTGCAGAAAGGTTTAGTGAGACTGATCTGTAACCAGCAAAAAATTTTACATCTTCACCCTGTGGGAGTGGAAACAAAGGACATGTGTGGAAATAAATAAGAATCAAATGTAGGTACAATTTTAATTCCACAGTTTCATTTGAAATTGAGATAGATTTTCACCCAAGTCGCTGATATTAGAAATTTTATCCCCAGTATGACATAATATTTTTTTAATATATTCACACTATCAGGAAAAACTGCTTCCAAATCCTCCCACTGAAAAAGATAGCCACTACAAGCCTAAGGTCATTCTGTACCAGTGAGATTTATGACACTTTTTTCTCCCCAAGAACAATTTCACTGCACTGGAACAGATTATGAAGAGGAGAGATGATTATTTAAACCACTGAAACCTTCAGTTCAGGACTGCGTTCCCTCTTGTGAAGGTGTTCCAATAAGTCATGGGCCTATGTTCAAAAGCAGTTTGATCAAGTTCTCAGGATCTAGCACAGTCCTCATATGTCACCTTTCCTGCCACAGGGAAACGCCATTCTCCATTTACACTTCATTCACCTCAAGTACAGAGCCACAAATGCTTTTAAACACTAAACCAGGCTCACGTACACTGTTTGAAGCTTATTAGAGCCACTCTGCAGCTCTGCTATGCTGATCCATGCAAAGGGAGAAGAAGAGCAGACCAAAACAAATCAGTGCCCGGGTTTTTAATTTTCTCTCTATGATGAAATGAGATGGTTTCTCATGGAGAAGCAGTTACTGATCAAAGGTGTTCTTGTCTTGTGAGGTCAACAAGGCCAGCAGAGGCGACACCATTATTGTTTTCCTGGAGGGAAAACCCTCTTTTAAGGCTCCAGCTGGGACAGGTTCTCTGATAGAGCAGTATTCAAATTCTCTGAAATGTTTGTGCTAACACAAAAGCTGGAAAAGTGCCAGACTGATCAGCTAAGCTATAGAACAAGGCCTTCACGTAACAGAAGTACCAGACTGTGACTCAGACTGTGTGACAGACTGTGTCTCCAGTCTCCAGAAATCTGCCTACTGAGAAACTAGACTGAGACACTAAAGAAATGTGACAAAAGTCCTTGAGGTGAAAAGTTAGTGCACTAAAGCCCAGCTATGTTGAATGCCACAGCCATCCTTGTGTCAGTTGGTACTTTGTAGACATCTTTCCCAGCTGAATTTATGGTCATTATCCATATGACCATGGAGAAGAGAGAAGTATGAACAAGTTCCAGAGACATTACACTCACAAGACTACCATGCTAGTGCAGGTCATCAAAAATTCAAGGCAAGGGGCAGATATGTTACCCATGGAGATTGGTTTGGCTTTTTTTGCTGACTATGTCATTTTGAGTCATTGAAAGGATTTAGACAATAATTGCAAGTATGAATCACAATGCAAACTCAATTTCCTATGAAGAGAAACAGTTTTATGTGGTGTAATATTGTATGGGTAAGATAATCACCTAAGAACCAGTAAAACAATAATCTGCAAAGCTGTACAGCTAGGGAAGCATAAAGATTGAATACCATTTTACGTGCTTTAGCGAATGATGACTCAATGTCTGGCATATATCATGTGATTAAAACAAAACACAGGGAGTGCTACAGAGAATTTGTGGGTGTTGCTTAAAAAGTGCTGTTTTATGTTACAGGGAAAGTCAATACAAGTTATTTCACCGACATAGCCCTGGGAAATTGGCAGAATTCACACAGTTCTGCAGCTCCAAGTCATGGCAAGTAAGCCTTCCAAAACCTGTCCTCCACCTGTCACCATCACTTACTCTTTTCTTCATTGTTTGTGTACAGGAAATGAAGTAAGAGGCCAAGAGAATAACCAAACTGGTGCTCTAAAACTATTGTTGTTATTAATAACAAATACATTGTATATGGATATTGTGTGGTGCTTTTCTAGGAGTAAAGACAATTATACTGACATCATTTGAGGATAGCAAAGGGAAAAAAAGAGAAGGTCTTCAGCCTAGAGAAGAGAGGGTTGTGGGGGAGCTCATAGCAGCCTTCCAGCCTTAAAGGGGACCTTACAGGAAAGATGGGGAGAGTGGTTCTATTAGGAAATATAGTGATGAGGAGTAACAGATTTAAACTGAAAAAAGGCTGGATTTAGATTGGATATTAGGAAGAATTTTTTTACTATGAGCAGGGTGAGACACAGGAACAGGCTGCCCACAGAAACTGTGGATGTTTCATACCTGAAAGTGCTCAAGGGCAGGCTGGATGGGGCTCTGAGCAACCTGGTCTAGTGGTAGATGTCCCTATGGCAGGGGATTTGGAATTAGATGATCTTTAAGATCCCTTCCAACACAAACCATTCTATGGTTCTGTGGCTCTATGGGTTAATCTGTGAAATACAGCTTGCCAGAGGGTGTTGCAGGAGCTGAAAATTTGTGTGGATTCAAGAAGCAATCAGATCTTCCAACACAAACAAAGCCCATAAAAGCCATTAAATGCAAAGACACCATTTCCTCCAGGACGTACCTCTGACACTGACAAGGATGCAGGAGAGAATTTTGGGGACATATGACATTTCACACCTTTATCCTCTCCTTTACCTGCTGTCGCTGGTCATCAGTTAGCAACTTCCAATATGATCATCTATTATTTTGCCTCTAAGACCTGTTACTTCAGTCAAAACATATGAACAAATTACTTATCCCTGTTTCTCCCTTAAATTTCCACTAGTCTTGTGCTGGTGCTGGTCATGTCTTTGCTGGGTGCTGACTTGAGGCTGGAGTCAGCTGCAGTGGAGGTGACTGGGGGCTGCAGAACCACACAGGGACACAGAGCACTTCTGTACCGTGCTGTGCTGAGCCAGCACGTGAATCTTTTCTTGCTAGAGAGCCCGCCCTAAAGACTACTCTATTTCATGGATAGTATAATGTCATGTTTTCTTCCAGCCTGTAACCTGTATTTATGGCAGTGCCTTAGATGTTCCTGGAATTATTTGGGGCTGCAGTGTTAAGTGCTGCCAAGGAGAGAAATCATCTAGAAGTCCTTTTGAGAAGGAAGGACATCAAACCATGCAGGTCTGGGGCAGCTGGGATTTGGAAGCAGGGGCAAGCCTGCTGTTAGAGAGGGGGCCTACCTGCAGATGCACCACACCTGCTCCACAGAATAGACACTGGGAGGGAAGTCATGGATGTCTGACACCCAGGGTTTGCAGGGCTAGGGTGAGGCCTGTCCACAGATCATTTGTACGAGATTCTAGATTTTAATTATGGCAAGTTAAGGGTCTAACAAAAAGCGTCATTCAAAATTACCTGCACCATCATATGGGCATGGCTTTCTCCAAATTCTCTCCAGTCAGATGCAGGCGCAGTCAAAACAGGAGGGCCATATAGTAATAGGGCCAACACAAATATAAGCCTCAAAAGCAAACAGCCAAAGCACTGGGATAAGAGTCAGAGACCTTACAGATACCTGGTTAATCTGTATCTTTCTTTCCAAGACAGTATATAAAATTTAAGAATAAAATGATCCAGTTACTACTTACAGTTCCTACCACAGGCCTTTAAAGTAAATAAGCCAAATACTCTGCTATCCATATGGGATTACGGATCACAAGGATTGCACTCAATTAAATTTGTCCAAATAAAATATAAATGGTACTGATGGTATAGTCAGGTGTCATGCTGAGGACATACATAGGAATGAATTGGCAGTTCTTGTTTAAAAGAAGGTCTAAAAGCAGAAATGAAAGGAAGGGACTCTTCAGAGGGTCAGAGCCTGTCCTCCAGGCAGTAGCAGCAAGGTCATATCCAGGCTTACCAATAGAGAAGTGTCCATTCCTGCAAAGCTGTTGCTCTTTTTCTGAAATTACTGCCTGAGGTTATTTCATCATTATGCAAAGAACAGGAGTGTGCTGTTGCTGCTATCAATCCTACCCTGCTTCTTGCAGCATTCACTAATACCAAAATCTCTGCAAAAACAAGTGCAGACACACACAGTAATAAGAAATACTTCCCAGAAACTTCCTTCTAAAGTGAACATGGGTCACTAGTTTCAGCAAATATGACAGTCCTCAATTCCTCAATAAAATACCACAAGAAATCTGTGACAGACCAAGTATCTGAATCTACAGTCTTCTTTATGTGTAAGATGTGTCTTTGCATAACTTCCTTTATCCCATAGAAGCAAGGAAAAAAAAAGATGGAAAATACATCATTAAAATTTACACAGATCTTGAAAGTTGTTATAAAAATAAATCCAAACCAAATAGAAGCAGAACTCTCATCTGTCAGTGTTGAACATCTCAGTGTTGAGCAGATGGCTACAGCACAAGAAACTCATCACACTTTTTTATTATTAAATTGAAAGGCATTTGGGTAGCAATCACCATAATCATCATTTTCACAAGCCCTAGAAATTGTAATAAGCTTTTAGAGAGTAGTTGACTTTACAAAATAATTGAGAATGAATATCTTTCTCTTATCCGCCCAAAAGCTAGAATGTCACTGAATCTTTAACAGGGAGTTTGACTACAGATAAACAGACCATTCAAAACAGACACTCAGTCAGGGAAAATTCCCCTTGCATTCCTTCCAAAGGTCCCTAAAGTAGTAATGCCTCTGGAAGAATTTCACTCAACATTATGGGAAAAACCACATCTATTTCTCTCCTTTTTATTTATTTATATATTTAAATTTAAATTTTGTGTCCAGAAAGCCTGATACCTCACCCCAAAGAACAGAATTTTTATCTTTTCATGGTTTTATTTGAATTTAAATTGAGTGTTTCAGAATTTTGCCCTGAAAACATCGGCTTGGCCTGCAACCAGCCTAAAACCAGCAGGTGGAGCCAAATCTGCTTCCTACACACTAAAATTAGCACTTTTTCTGAGTGATGACGGTGTCTCCATCATGCACGGATTTTTCAGCTGGACGAAAACCACCTGGCTTTTCCTGCAGAACCTTCGATCATATCTCACCATTATCACTGCCGCTGTATTTAACTGCAGCAGAAGTGTATTTCTGCAGGAAACAGGCTGAGTATTTCGCAGCAACAGGTATGTCACAGCCCTCTGCAAGGACTCAGCTAAGAACTCAGTGCCAGGACTGTATACTCAGGCTGCTGATCTGCATATGGCTCCAAATCATGCAGGCAGCCTGGCAGGATTTAAAAGCCTTGGAGAGATGAAGTTTTATGCACCCTGCTCCCCTTAACCAGCACCCGGCTCTGTACCAGTGCACACACAGAGACACGATCCATGGGATACATGCAGCAGTAGGTTTTCAGGTCCAGGGCAAAAACTCCCTCCTATGTCTCATTTATTTGGGCCTTCCCTGCTCAGAACCTATCTCCCCACAGGCCTTGTTATTGCTTGTCCCCTCTGGCTGAAGTAGCTGCATTTGCAGGTGCTCCCCTCACTGCCTTGAGCAGGAACGATCTCACACAGATCTGCTCCTCTGAAAGGCAGCATGAGTCGTGTTCAGATGCAGAGAAGCTGGAGAACTTGCCCATGCTGTCTCTTGACACACTGAGACCAGGGACAGGGAATTCTGACCTTTACAAAGGAAAGTGAGGGTGGATTCTCAATGCCAGCAAAGCAGTGAGGATCAAGACTCAGAGCTGAGCCTAACAGAACCCACAGCCCTTGAATCTTTGCACACGGAAACAAGGAAAAGCTGAGAAGGACAGAGGACCCTGAGGCTGAGATGGTGACATCTCTGCCAGAGGTGACATCTCTCCCCTGTACCCATAAGTTTGTATTTATAGGGTGGTGAATGCTTCAGCTCTTCCAAATGAAGAGAAGATCTTATGGGGGGCACATGGGATTTTGGTCACCATTTCATGAATTCAGCCCTTGGGCAATGTCCAGACAGGAGCAAGAAATGCAGAAAGACGTGGGTAATGGGTGATGGGTTGCCATTCCTAAGAGGACTTGGATTTAGACCACAAGATTGTTCCTGGATCTTGTTCTCAAATTGTGATTGCTTCTGCTTTGGCCTCAAGTCTACCTGTGGGTCCCACTAACCCAGCTTTGACTTCCCAGTCCCACTCCACTCATATTCCTGGAGCTCACAAAAATTTGTCTAAAGTCCAGTTGTGGAGCAGAAGCATCTCACCGTGCAATGATTATTTCAAGTCTCTGGTACAGGGTCACACTGAGTTCCAGATTCAAAGAGAAGATAGAACTTTCAAAGGAACTTGAGTTAGAGCCTTTGATACTACTCAGAGTTTGGGAAGGGGGAGGATAATCTGGCTTAAGGCATAAACTATTCCTTCAGTACAGCAATGGTGTGAGTTCTCTGAGAATATAGGCAGGTTTTCTTTAAATAACCTCTGAAGTGGATGAAATTAGTTGTCAAGCAGTTGGACTAGAACACTGTTATAGGTCCCTTCTAACTATTCTATTATTCTATTCTATTCTATTCTATTCTATTCTATTCTATTCTATTCTATTCTATAGTGCTACTCTTTGCTTGGCCTTGATCAAATTCCAGACCCAGGTAAGACATTGTCCTAGCTGGACAGTATGTCCACATACGGCAATATGTTACTGTTAGGCACTTGGATTTCAAATTCCAATCTGAAACAAATAAAAAAGTAGACTGAAAATAGCAACCCAGATCTTTGGCTCTGGACCATCTGTGTAATCAGGAAGGATAAGGAGAATTAATAGGAGCTGCTCTATCCATTGTAACAGGTTACTTATTGGAAAAACATGGTAAAATATCAGACCCCCAACAATAGTTGCATTTTCAGCAGGGTTTGGAGTGATAATCTGTGCTTTATGTAAAGTATAGAGGTAAACACTGAGATAAGACGCCTTTGTAATCAGTAGTTGCTACTGTTTTTATAGTTTGGATAAACCATCATCACCTCACTTATTTAACTCTGTTGAGCAACTAATTTTTTCAAATAATCCCAGAAGTTTAGCTTCAACACCAGCAGTTCCCTGCCATTGTATCTGACTTTACCTGAATGTGCATAAGTCAGGGCAGCACTGAGCAGATGAAAGTCACCTGAGGTTTCATTGAATGCCAAATACACGCAACCAGACTGCTCACAAACTAAGAGGCACTCTGAATTGCTGGCAACATCCCCCTGCTTTGTTAGCAGCCGATGGTTGTTTCCATGCTGGAGAACTATACAACTTTCTTCTGCAAGTTCCAGCTCTCCTGGGAGGCCTGGGCTGATCAGTTCAGCTGCTTTCACTTGGTTAAATGAACCAGAAAGGAAGCTGGAATGCTCATGAGGGTCGTGTGGCACAGCTAAGCCCAGTCCACACTGCCTGAGCATTGTCTATACCGGCGTTCCAGCCATTTCAGTATTAGCTGAATCAGTGGGGATGAATTCAGTAATTTCCTTGGACTCTGTGTGAACTGTAAAACCAAAAATAGAGACTGAAGCAGCAAAGGCATTGTAGATTTCTGCATCTGTTGGGTGCAGGCCAGAAAAATTACTTCAAGTGAGAAACAACATTGTTATCTTCTACAGAATTTTTGTGCAGTAGCAAATAAGGGGCATATTACTGTTGTCTTTAAGAGCAGCCACCAGTTTCAGGAGAGGAGGATCAGGCCTAGCTAATACCTCTGTGGTTATGTTTTGAGTAGAGTTAAGCAGTCTCTGTATCTCACCTGAGCTGAAACAATTCCACTTAATCCCTGAGAAGATCCTCCAAGATGTTAACAACAAAGAAAATGCTGGTTAGGTATGCTAATTCATTCTTCCACATGGATTACACCACACTTAGGAGCAAACTTCCTGGAGAGAACCAGAGAGAGGGAGTGTTTAGTCATAAGATAATTATTTGAGTGTTCTGCAACTTCCAGCCATTTTTTTGGTTCCCACTCCCATCATACCTATGAATAATGATAAAGAACACATTTTCAAATATCTTCCCATAGCCTTCCTATATATGAAAAATTGCAGATATTCTCACCACTCAGGAGTGAATCTAGAACTGGTGAAAAACTGAGAGGCAAGACTGAGGAAGCAGTTTATTGTCTTGGACTTATGATCCATCTGTGCACTGTACTTCCTCTCTGTTCTCAGCTGAACGTGAGGTACAACCAAGAACTGTTCTCTGTTTCAGAGGGATCCTGCCTCACTTACAATGTCACCCCTGTGGGTTTCCTTCATGCCTAGAAGTAATATAACCTTCATCAGGAAGGTCTCACAAAATTACTTTAGTACACTACTGACTATGTCACATGTCATGTCCGTTCCTGCTCTTTTTTTTGTCTCTAAGAGTTAGTTCCTAGTGAAAGCATGAACTATGTGGCAGTGTTAATTTTTTTCTTTTTCTTATTGTCCCCGACTAGCACTTGCTGTAGTCCTGCTACCACTACATACTTTGCTAGATCAGTAGCATGTGTAAAGGTACATAATGAATAAATTTTTCCATGAGAGACAAAAGGTTGTATTGTTTAAGCATGCCGAATTGACGTGCACACAGTTATTCGACCTCATGTAAGACACTGAGCTCTTAAACCCAATTCCGTATCATGGCTGATGTGATTTGACAATGTTCTGGTTCATTATAAAGATCAGCCTTTCGAATTCACTTCTCCAGCTCTGCTCAAACCGTGGCATTCTCATTAAGTAAATGCAGAGCCTTCTCTCCTAGTTCTCATTAACGATAACAAAAATGAAGAGCATTCCCCTTAGAATTAACTCCAGAGGCAGCACTGGGCATGACACTGAAACTAAGTGACCAAACTCTCATCAATATCTCCAGCACAGGTAATTAGGTGAATTGGTGGGACAGAACCAATATTCTTTGGCATACTAATCCAACACAAGCTATTTCTGGATGAAAAGTCTGTATCGTGTTTAATATAAGAAGATCTCAGACAAAAACAGTACATTAGGAATGGCAGAAATTTATCTACCCATGAAACACCAACTCACACTGCTACCCAGCCATTTTCACTTGATGATAATACAGATTTTATACTTTAGAAAGACCAAAGCATAACACTTCCTAAGGGACTTACTTTTGCCTGGAATTTTTATCCTAGTTATACAATAATTAGGAAATATATCGGATCATATTTGCCATTTGCAACAGATAACCATTTTTAGTAATCTTTAAATATAACATCATAAGAAACAGGAACCAGAGGAGACAAAAAACAGTAGGCCAGAAAAATAGATTAAGCAAAAAATATAAAATAGTGTTTTCCCAGAGCTAAAAGCAAATGCTGTAAGCCATAAATTTAATCACAGAATCTAATATTGATACCTAACTGATGGACGAAATGAATATTAAAGGCAGACATTTAATAAGGAAGGAGTTCATTCAGCATAATAGATAGGTATTTGTAAACCTCTGGTCGTAAGTTACACAATAAACAAAAACAACAAAAGAGGAAAGGATATTAGTTACCATCTGGGAGAAAAGGAGTCACTGTAACTCACTCTTGAAATTGTATATGAGAAACTGTTATAAGCTACCGCTTTTCTAGCTATCTGCATTTTAAACAAATCTAAAAAAATAGGCACAGATGCATATTTTTGCATGCATAAAATATTTGGATGTAAATGTGGCTGTTGAAAAAACAATAATACTCTCTATCTTTGCTTCTCTTTGTTACTGGGTGCTTTGATTTTAGAGGGTTTCCTCAGAAAATTTTCAAATCCTCTTCTCTGTGTGAACTCAGGAAAGCTGGAATTTTAAAACACAGGTCAAATGTGTAACAGCAGAATTGCAACATTATTGATGGATTTTTGTTCTTGTTTGCCTCCATGTGACGTCCTGGTGTGAAAACCAGTAAGTGTAATGATATTCAGCTCCTCATGCATTTCAGATACTATCAGGAAGACTGATATTATTTTCAAATGGGGTTATGGAGACACAGGAAGAGGAAAACAATTCTCTAAGGTTTCTTGTCAGCTTGTACAGAGGTGGGCACAAAAGTCTGGCAGGCTTCCTGAATCTCCGGTTGTGCTCAACCTTGGCTGCTTCCCAAATCCCCAAATCAGTCTATTTGTTGAGCTTCAACTTTTCTCCAATAGAAACAAAGCAGACACTAGCTGGGATTGGCTTTGGTGAGATGCTCTGCACACATGTAGAGCCTCTCAGCCTGATGGCTTGTGTCCTGACAGCAGCAGCCATGCTCACTCCCCTGATTTAACAATGAGATCACTATGACTTGTCAAAACCAAGGAGATCTGGCCCGAGATTTATGTTTAGCTTAGCACAGAATTAGGAGCCAAGCAAGGGTACATGCCGTCACATGGAATGCCCATGGTGGGATACCTGGCTTAAATGAAACATTTAAGCAATAAAGTCAGGCTGCACATCACAGAATCATAGAATGGTTTGGGTTGGAAGGGATCTTAAAGACCAGCTAGTTCCAACCCCCACCACCATGGTCAGGGACACCTCCCCACGGGTGCAGATTGCTCAAAGTCCCATGCAGCATGGCCTTGAACACTTCCAGGGACGAGGTATCCACAAGTTCTCTGGGCAGCCTGTTCCAGTGCCTCGCCACCTCCACAGTAAAAAATTTCTTCCTAATATCTAATCTAAACCTGCTCTCTTTGGGCCAGTGGTCTTTCTGCTCTCCACCACTAAAGCTGCACCTGCCTCAGCAAAGCCTGGCTGGCTCCCACGTGACGCTAATCCAGCCTCAGCACCTGCCAGCCTACCGATGGAACGCCTATGGAAAATCCTCTGCTGACAGACTCTCTGCAGACTTGTCCCTTCACTTTGAAACAATGGAAATAAACAGTATTTTTCACAGAGAGAACCACCCATTAACGTTCCATTGTTCCATGATCTCCACAGTGCTCCAGGTTTACTGGTAAACACGCGTTTGACAGCAAAGCCTCTGAAGATATAGAAGCTATTGACCACTGTTCATTATGGACAAACAGGCTGAACAACTTGCCAAGTTATTAGTTGTAGTGATGGGAATTGCAATTAGACAAAAGGTAATCACTGTTACAAATTCCCGGCCAATTTCTGTCATTTCTGTCACTGTGGTAAATAGGCCTTAAAGAGGACTTCTACTCCTCCAGTTGGAAGCACAGAGCTAAATCCAGCAGAAGGCAGTGGCAATGCTCTGCTGCTAAACTCAGACAAGAAGGAAAACACAGAAATTGATCCTTCTCAGCAGAGAGGGGTGATTAGTGTAATGAGGGATGCACAACTGTGAGTATCAGATACAAGTTATGGCCTGCCTCTGCCATGAAAAGCATACATCTGGAACTGCAATTCTCTCCATCTCCTGGCATAAAAAGGTCCTACAAGGAATGACATGGGGATATTTGAGCAGCAGACAACCTTTAAATTATCTTCCAGTCCTATTATCACCACAAAACATCCCTGATATTTACCTCTGTTGCAGATTTGGCCCTTTTTTCTAGGAACTGTGGGGAAAGCAGTGTGAGACTTTTTCACCCAAAAGAACACGCAGCTTCAGAAAAGAGAAGAAA
Organism: Platysteira castanea; assembly: GCA_013397175.1. Classification (NCBI taxonomy): domain Eukaryota; kingdom Metazoa; phylum Chordata; class Aves; order Passeriformes; genus Platysteira; species Platysteira castanea. Next base: position 1,127,355 of record VYXC01006776.1, on the reverse strand, counting down.
ATGAGAAAAGACAGGAACAACAGATAAATGAGGGCATAAATGTGGACAGAGAAAAGGAAACTTTGGTAAAATGTGAAATGAGTCTTGTGGGTCTCATCTTGTAGATTGGTTGGAAAAGTTGTTACTCTTCACAATAATTTTGCACAATACTGAGCACAAGTGGTGCTGAAGCCATCCAAGCTGTAATGTTAATACCTTTATTAATGAAATTAAATTAAATTAATAGCACTATTTATAAAATTTATAAAAAGAGTCTCTAAAAATAGAGGACTACATAGTAAATCCAGCAGGATTACATGCTAGTTTTTATATTTTGGCTACAGTACAGCCCAAGGATTCATCCAGTTCCACAAGCCACTGGCTCTTCCTGTATCTTTTCAGAAACTATTTATTTTCAGAGGAATAGAGAGCATTTTGCTGGCAGTTTTTATGAGGATGTGGAGCCTTCTGGTGCAAATTTTCTATGAAGTGCTCCAGCAGTTGGCCAATATGGCCCTTTATGAATGTTTGACGAGAAGTGAAGAACAGAGAAAATACAATTTTTGGTCAGTGCTGAGAGATATTTAATGAACTACATTGCCTCTTAAAAAGGCTAATGCTAGCTGCTATAAGGACAGGAGGGAAAAGTCCTTTAAAAATTCATGAAGTAACTTGCCTATAAAGTGATATTTCCTTCTGTCTCCAAGTTACTTATAGATGATTTAAACTCTTTTAAGTATATTTAAGTCTACTTGTTATTTTTGTACCCTATTTGCAATCCTTGTGAGTGTATTAAGTTCTCACAAAATATCAAATGCTAATGTTATTGGTTCAATAATTTGTTGTTCTTGTAGTTGCTTTTGTGAAGTTCAAATCATTCAATTAGCTCTGAATAAATGGGTTTGTAATTTGTTTTTTCTGGTTGCTTAAAAAGGACAAGTTTAAGTGTCTGGTCCCTTTCTCTAAGACAGTATTCTATACATTTCCCATACGCCTTTTCTAATTTATCTCCAACTGAAATATCCCGATTTCCACTTGCATTCCCAGTACTTTTTCACCTGTACATTTTCCAGATACCAAGTCAACTTGGTTCATCAGTTTCAAAATGAAGTAATGTCTATATTTCACTTTTTATATCCTTCAAATCTACCTGTTAGAGCAGATGATCAGGAAAGGACACAGCTGCCATGTGGGTATGGAATCACCAACACACTCACACTTTCTCAAGTATAACCACCACCTCAGATGTTCCAAACAAAGTCAGGAAAGAGAAATGGCAGCGGCAGATGAAGAGGGAAATTTGAGTCAGCAGAAGTAAATGGTGGAAGAAGGCTCAGGGGTAAACTTCTCACTGTATTGCCTGCATATATATATAACCTGCAGAGTTATTGAACAAAAGGGTTGGGTTTTTTTCTTCTTCGTCTCCATAATATACAAAATTGAGTTACAGTAATATTTCTTCCTGTTATTCTGCTGTGGTGGTTTAGGAATATGCATGTCATCCCTCCCCAGTCTGGTTTGTGTGCCCCTCTCCATGCAGTTTTGATTTAAATTAATTTTAGCTGTGGACAGTCATTGACTTATATATTCTTAGGTAGATGAAAACTCTTTTATAAAGTTGGCAGTCACTCTGCATGTTTTTGGTATGAACTTTCCACAAAGCCATTAAAACTGAGCTGATTCTGCCACAGGATGTGGTACAGACTACATGACCTTCCATCTCTGAGGGGTGAAATCTCCGTTTTGCTGAAATTGGTGTCAAACGAAAGCAGGAGCTGCTCCACTGAGCTCAGCTCTTTCTCTTCAACCAGGCTTTCATATAGGCTCTGCTCTCATTATTTCTCAGTAAATACTAACCTCTGCACTTCTTAAAGAAAGCTGGAGCTTTTGGGGTATGGAAAATTGGATCTTCCCCACGTATTTTAACAAAACACTAACTTTGACCTGCTTAGTGTTGTTTACTTCTCCACGACCTCGGTGGCTGTGCAGGTCAAATTCACCTGCAATACTCAGAAGTGTTACGTTTATATACAGGAAGTAGCATTTTTCAGTTGAGCTCTTTCTTCCTGACTTCCGAGAATATCAAATATGGGAGATCTTTCCCTTGGTGGATGAAAAGGACAAAGGGATGAGCAAAACAGCAAGCCAAAGGGAGAGAGAGCATACCTAAATAAATGAAAAAGATGTGCTGTAACAGACTGCAGCCCCTGCTTCACAAGCTCACTAGAGGGTGGTGTGGGATCCACTAATTTGACCTAGCCTGGGGGAGGCAGAAGGGTCTCATTCAGCACAACATGCTAGGAGAAGGGCAGATTAAATTGCTGAAAAACTGGAGTGAAAAATTTCCATTCTCCCTGTGCTGGAATCCTTGAGACAGATTCTGCTCTTCAGAATAACCATTCATCTGTATCTCATGCTCTGTCTGGACCAAGGCAGGAATGGGTCTCTGATCCTGAATGGAGAGCCAATGTACGAATGCAAAAATTACCACATTGTCATGGCTTAAGGCTGTGCATTGGGTTCTCTACATTTTGCAAAGTCCTCTAACTCAGCAGGTCCTAGCAGTCTGACTCCTGAGCTAGGTGGGCTCAAGGACAAAATCATGTCCATAATCCTTTTTTTTTGGGTTTTATCCTTTGTAGTGATCTTCAGGGATTCTGTTCTAATAGTGCTCGAGACTGTCCTGGGGTACACAGAAAGGATGTTTGCAGTGAAAGGAATTTAAATCTAAAATTACTTTCCATTGAAAGCTGACAGAGTTGAAATCTGTTGGTTTGGGAGATGTTCCAAAAGCCATTCTTTTGCAAGAACATTTGTAAGAGACTAGTATTTGAGGAAGATAAAGCTATTTTCTCATATGCAGCTCAGCTTTGTTAGCATGACAGTAAAGCCAGAGGAAGCAAAATCCAAGAGAGAAACACAGTTATGTTAATGCTCTTAAAAAAAAGTAATCACATGCACAATCTTCCAGTTTATTCCTTTAGTATTCATGGGATAAATCAGTACAGATTTATTTGATGGGAGCAGACAGGATGCTAGTTACTGTTTAAATAGTCCTATAGTAAACTGTTATTAAAGAAAAGTGCAGAAGAAAGAAATCAAAATCTCATAAACTAGCTGAATAGATTTATTCAAGGAGAAGGAAAGGGCCTTGATCTCAAAAATATTTAAGGATGCAGTCCCATTCTTAAGCCTGCTAAGCATTCAACCTCAGAAAGCTGCTCTAAATACTTCTCTATTGATTCTTAAACAATACATTGAAATTTTAATGACCTTGCCAGCAAAGAACTTTCTATCTCAGATGTCATTGACATAACTGCTGAACTAGGAGTGCTTGCAAAAGAGTCAGACTGAAATATGCTGGTTACCTAAGAAATGCCAATACTCCCCATTTCCCACTGTTTTTCTGGGATGAACTGGAAACATTCTGCTCTAAAGATCCAAATAATCACTTCTGTACAACTACCATAGAAACATAGAACCTCTTAGGCTGGAAAAGGCCCTTAAAATCACCAAGTCCAGCTGCAAACTGAACACCGCCAAATCCAGTGCAAACCATGTCCCTAAATGTCATGTCTACATTTCTTTAAATATCTCCAGGACTAGTGACTCAACCGCTTTTTGGGCTGTTTTTGCACTTGACAGCCCTTTCAATGAAGAAATGTTTAATCTAATCTAATCTAATATAATCTAAACCTCCCCTGACACAATTTGAGGCCTTTCCTCCTCATTCTATTACATATTACATGGGAAAAAACACTGATGACCACCTCACTACAATATTCTTTTGGATAGCTGTAAAGAGCAATAACATCTCTCCTGTAAATTCAAAGAAAAGAAAAATAACAAAAAAAAGTTAAATGCTCTAAAAAGTGAAGAAGCAACTTGTCTTGGACAGAAGAATTAAAAAAAAGTGGAAAGTTTACCCCAAGCTCAGGCAAATATTGTTTTCTGTAATTAAGGAAATATCCTCGCCAGGAGCTCCATTACCTGCTGCTTTAATGCAGTTTTGCATGGCTGTAACTCAAATCAGTGCAAATCAATGGAATCACAGAAATAGAAAAGTTGAGCAGCACAATGGCTGGTGCTACTGGAGTTTGAGAATACTCTTCTCAGCAGTGATCAAGTGCTCTGACCTTGGAGATTTGGCACAGAAAGGAAAGATTCTAATTCTAGGATGTAAGAGGCAGCATCACCTTTCTAGAGTGTACTGCCTCATATTGCTGTTGCATTGTTCTAAATATAACAAAGGGAAAATTCAGATAAAGTTACAGAAGCAAACCTGCCGTATTGAACAGGCTGGTAAATGCCCTGTACTTCACCACTGAAGTCTGTATTTTCAGCCCTGGAAAGTGTTCCTATTGATTCCTTTGGCTCATTCACTGTCTGTGTTGCGGTGGGTGGTTAGTATTTGGAAAGAAAGGTATAGACAACACAGGGGAATGGGTGTTTTGTCCATTTTGCAAAAAGCACCCACTCCTGAGTAGTCTCTCTGGCTGTGTGAGTCGACACGGGCAGGCAGTGAGTCGACATGGGCAAAACAACTACAAACTCGTGGCTAAAATGCAAAGAGGAAATTTATTTCCATTGCCTTACTAACTGGGGGATCCCCCAAAAACACCTGGGCAAAGGTACAAAATCAGAGATGCAGGCACCATTAAACTCAGTCCATGCTAGAGGATCACTGGCCTGCTGTTCACACAAGCTTATCAAGATTTATTCCCAGCTGCAAGGTCACCTGATCAGTGCACAATCCTCCTCACCAGTCTTCTGCTTTTTAACCCACTCCCCCAGTATTGTCCATGGGAAGGACCACAGAAATCCCCACATCACAAGTTGAACAGGTACTTTTCTTTCACCCTTATCAGCAATCTCACCACTATGTCTGAGGGGAGAAGTAAAAGATAATTAAATCTATGTATTTAATACCTGAATATATAAGCCTTAAATCTCACCTGTGGGTTTATCAGAAGATTCAAAAGAAAACACCAGTAGGCTGCAAAAAAGAACTTTCTTTAGATGTCACTGGAGATCTTTAGGGATGCATATCTCATATATAAGGTGCCCAGTACCCCTACACCTCATTATTCTTTAGAACACACGATGGGCTCATTTGTCCCTATAATTGACTAACTTAGTCCTTTACTTTTGCTTTTTGATTGCTTTCAACTTTTTTCTTACGTAATTCCTCCACTCTGTAAATGTAGGAGGTGCAGAGTTAATATGAATGGCAAATATCAAGCCTAATATGAAAGAGCTGTAATGAAAAACTGAGATGGAGCCATCCCTTGAAATCAGACTTTTCAATCCCACATACAAAATATGTGACCTGAGACCATGTGCTGCAGGGCTTCAAACCCCTGTGTCCAAATCTGCCCATCTTGTTTCTTCAGTTGTGTTGAGTAAACTCAGCTCCTGGCTTCCCCTTTCCAGCTTTCTGTGAAGCAGCTCTGCTGCTGTTGTGAATTATTTCTTACTGCCCAGAGTGCCTGGGAAAAAGGACTGATTCACCGCAGTGCATTAGAGGAGTAATTAGACACAACCCAATACTTGGCTCTGGGGAGCAGCTGCACTGGCAAACTATCTCCCAGCAACACTGCTTAAAGGACAGAGTAAAACAACTGAGACAGTGAGTGAACAAGAGAAAAGTGAAGATGTAGACTTTAAGAGAGTGCTGGGAAGAGGGTCAAGTATCACTGTAATCAATAGCTACATAGAGCAGGAGACTAATGGAACAGCAGGAGGAAACCAAGGCAGTTGAGTCAGCATGAAGGATTAAATGTGCTGTGCTGAACATCTCCAGTGCCTGTGCCACGGCTGATCCCCAAGGCAGAAAGGTAACAGCCAGCCTAGAGCTGACCATGCAAAAGAGAGGACTTGACTTTTCAGTGTGACAGAGCGGGGTCAAGGCCACCTGCCTTGCACTTCCTGGCAATTTGTAAAAATAATTCAACTGAGACAGAGAAAGGAATGCCAAGCTGATAAAGTATTTTCTGCTCCCCTTTCCTTGCTGGTGTGAGGGGGTTTGTCCACTACCTTGAGGAAAATATACCACAGAGCTCAGGGAAAAGAAAAGGTTTTGTTTGCAGAGGTGGCTACAGTTTGTGGGATTTCGAATTAATCTCTTTTTTCCTGTTTTTTAATGTTACTCTCAGAAGCTCGTACAACATTAAAAACAATGCCTTCAATCAATGAATTTCAGCATCTTTTGTCTGAAAACTGAAATGTACCCTCTTCAGCAAAGAAGAAAGTCTTGAATATTTTAATACAATAGTACAAACCCCAATGTGTTTCACAAATACAGACAAAACAGCATGGTGGGCCAGCTAAAATTTTACACAACTACCCAACCTTGTTTTACTTCAGCTCCTGATCTGCCTCCCTCAGAATACTCCACTAAAAATGGATGCATGCCCTTGGCAGACTGTCATGTCTGCTAGTCCTGCCTACTCCTTAATTAGCCTCATCCTGGAACCCTTATTCACATCTCTGACACACAAAAGAATCTGACAAAGAATGAGGGAAAACATCAGGTTCTGAGTAACCATTTGATTGGCCTCTGTAACAATGTTCTTGCTCAGTGCCCTCTCATGTCTCAATCTGTGGAAGTCATAAATTGAGATATCAGTGACAGTTGATAAGGGGATGAATTACAAGATAGTGTACAGCTTTATCTTTGCCTACTTATTCAAAGTAAGTAAATGGGATATCTAGAAAGCAATCAAACTAAGATGTTCTGCATAGGCTGCTTGAATACTCAAGATGCAAGAAAATATTTCTGGGGGCTCTTTTGTTTCTGCCTTTCCTTCAGTAGGTCTCACATCTTGCTGAGCATTTCAATTCTACCTTCTCCTGACAGGGCAGATGTTAATTTTGCATTAAGAACTGCTGCATCCTGGTGAGATTTTTCACTTGGAGTATATCACACAGAACTTTACTTCCACTATCTCCTTTCCATGCTTCAACAAACAGGAAAGCAGTTAATGCTGCCATTTGGAAGTCATCGGTGGTGTCTCAGCTAAAGCTGGAAGGAGCTGCTGTTAGTGCTTCAAGCTCTTGGCATACTCGAACATATCTAACTGCATTGAATACCTTCAGATCATATTTTCAGATCAGATTTGTTTACAGTTACAGCAGCTAGAGAGACTTCATGTCAAACAAACAAATAGAGCACAATAAAATATTTGGAAAACCAAGAAACTGACTCTTTTAACATACATGTTCCCTTAACAAGCCATATAAAAGGCAGTTTCCACCGAAACTCAAGTATGAGAACCACTCAACCATGTATAGATATTTTCATTATAGATATGTTCATTATGTTTATATTATCTTTTTTTCCTTTTTGTTTTTTTTTTTTTTTATTTTCCGAATGAGATACAAAACTTTTGATTGCATGGGATAGTTCACTAACATTCTCTCCTCGCCTTTTTTGGGAAGGTCTCAGTCTGGAGAACTCCTTTCATTCAAACCATATGAAAACTCTTTGACACAGAGTCAAGGCACAACAATGATAAGTCATATTAAAGTGTCACTACTCATTTCAGAAGAGGAAAGTGAACTCTTTAATCTAAAAGCACTTCATGATCTTGTATGTGACTAAATTCTACACAGAGAGCTTCTTTTAATTAACTTTACTTGGTTAGAAACAATAATCAAGGTGGCTAAACTAAAATTATAAGTCCTAAGGCAAGTTTTATGTTGTGTCTGTCAGCTTTTTTTTAAATCAAGAGATTACATAAATTTATTCTCTGTGTGCGGTCTTACTCTAAAGAAAGTCAATTATAAAAAATAAATTGACTTGATATGAAGTATTTAAAGATATTGCTTTTTCCTTTTTTATATTCGTTAAATTTAGAAATCAGACCATATAAAAATGTGGTAAATAGGTCTAGATAAAAGTCTTCCTTGTTTTCCAAAGAGAGGCTCCTTTCTCATGCTTATAATCATAAAATGCACCCCCTTTAGAACAGGCCTCATAGAGAATCCCAAATGACATTACAGATCCTCACTTTTTCTTTACCATAGGGTCACAGCCCTGGAAGGAGCACTGTGGGAAGCACACTGCTGTGTCTGTGAAGCATCCTATTTAGGATGTTGAAATAAACACCCTGAATTTTCATCTGGGCTGCACACATCATGGCACACACTACGGGGACTTGAGCACGTTTTCCTTCTTTCCTCTTGCAGCCTGTGTAATGTTTTAACTGAATCACATTTAAACCATGTATTCCAAGGCCAGCCTAAGTAGGACATTTTCCCTTTTGGTTAAAATTGAGTAGGAGGTTAATACATTGCATTTCACTGCTTTAAAAATTTGGGTCTGGAGATCTTAAGCTTTCTGCCCTTACCATTTGAAGGTTTGACTCTAGGAGTTCTGCTTTTGTGCAGGGCCTCTTTCATAAAATTTTAAATTCTCTAATTTGACCACCACCCAGCATTTTGGTATAAAGTAGAATACAAAACTAGTATACTGGAGAGAGTTAAAAAAAATCATTTTATCATCTCACTTTTTATGAAAAATATCAAACAAGAGTGATACTGAATGCAGAGATCTCTTTTTCCTTGCAGCACCTTTAAGGCATCCATTTGAAAAGCCCTTTACGAGCTTTTATAGGAGAGATTATCAAAAAGGACCTGGCAGACCAGGACAGAACTGCAGACAGGAAAAACTGCAGAAATGCTTGAATTTCTGAATCTTCTAAAGCAGAGACTGAGAGTTCAATTACATTACTGAAGTGGACGGAGGTTGTACTGTCCCTCAAAAAACTTGAAATTAGAATGGCTTTTTACTTGCTATCCATGTGTCCTGGGACTGATGCAAAACTCCTCTTCCCCAGGCTGGTGTGCACCACTGTGATGGGCTGAATGAGGACCAATGCTGCCAAGTCCCTTCCAGGTTCTACTTGTGTAATTTTTTGAACCATTCAGGTACAAGGGAAGATTTATTCTCCCTCTTTTTAGCCATGTCAAAAATGAAGCATCTCATCTAAGCTGCTACTCCACACAGTCCATGACAAGAGACAATCACCTCTGCTGAGCTTCTCAACCAGTTTTGGCATCTTGGAGCACTTTTTTCCCGGCTTTAACCTGCTCTTCCTGCTTCTAGCCAGAACCAACAGCAATGATGTATCATAATATGGGTATCAATCCACCCTCACTGCACTAAGCCAATGTCTCTCTGCAACCTGAAAGGTTGATCAACAACTGTAGCAGACTTCCCTGTATTAGTCTTTGTTTGTTTTCTTGTTTGCTTGTTTTCCTGTAACCTCATTAAACCTGACGTTCTACAGAAAAAAGTTTACGAGATCACATTGCATGTGGAACTGTATCATCCATTTTTGAGATTAATAGCCCTTAAACCATAAAATAATCATGTGCACCCCTGCATTCTGTCACTGCCTTTGTTGCTGGATACATAAAACCTATCATGGTCTTTTGGATGCTTTCAGCTTTATGACTAAGGGTTGCAAATTAGCAGTAAAAGTGTATGAGATGAGATTTTGCCCTTTTATTTTTCTCTTACGTGTCTGAGGTATTCTCCCACCCAAGAAACTCAGTGGAAGAAATATATGAATTGTGAATCTGGCAACAAGACACAATACTAATTCTCACAGAGAGTATCTTTCATTTTTTTTCTTTCTGCTGTGCTCAAGAAGCAATGAAAATAACAATGTACTCTCTAGGAAAAAATATTACTTTCCCATCTAGACTTCCACTATCTCTTCCAGCAAAAAGAGGAGTTACAGAATTATACCAAACCCTCACCCAGAAACTGAACTTCCGCTTGCAGGTCCCCAGAGCGTGACCTGCACTTAAAGTTGTACTTGCTGCACATCCCCAGTTGGAGATGTAATAGTCTGACATTTATGAAAAGCAAATGTGGTAATAAATATTTCAGGCAGAGAAAAGTGCAAGGGCATTCCCTTGTCTCGTTCTTGGCTCATAACTGGCCACAGTATCACAGACTGCAGTGTTGAGCTTGCTCCTAATGTTTGCATATTAGCACCATAAAAGATATCTGGATAAAGTGTTTGTAGGTTTATTTGAAGCATTAATGCTGATGCCTGACAGCATTATCTGTACTGTTTATATGACTATAAAATAACTTTATAGTGATACAATTAGTAATGCTGAGCTTAGATAGCATAAATGGTAGTACTGATTGTACCACTATAAACTTATCTTTATAGTGACATAAATGAGCAATATTTGTGTCATCATGTTTTATGACATCAGGTAATCTCAGGCCTAAGAGTATAACACAAGGTCTTGCTCACTTTAGTTTCACATCTAAAGTACAATGCAAAAGTTCATTCTCATTCCCTCTTTGAACATCAGCCCTACACTAATTTGCATTTACTTTAAGCCACAGGGACAATTTTTCTTCTTCATCTATAAAACAATTGCAAGCACTCCATTTCTAAAATTGTTTTCGTACAGCATTGCTGGATTATGAGTGGTCCCAGAGATGGGGCCAGTAGATGAGGGCTGATAGATGTCACAAGCCAGGGCAGACTCTCTCAGACTTTTCAAATTGTCTCCCTCCTTTGCTATTTCACTCCATGCCTTTTCTCCCAAAGGGGAAGATGATGAATTAAAGACTGATCAGCTGCAAAACAAGTTTCAATTCATTTCACAGTTTTGCCTCATTCAATTCATAGCTGACATATAAATGACTTTGAAAGACTGCTTGCCTGCCATTCCCAGAGTAGCACTCACTACCAGAAGACAGGAAAAAAGATCTCTGATGTTACATTGTTTTCTTTGAAAAATGATTTGTGACTACCCATTACTGGGGTGGATATGTGTCCTGAGTTACGGTTTTATGCACATTGGTTAACTATGCAGAGGAAATGTCCTCTTCTGGGCTTTTTATATAAACTGCATTACTATTTGTAACACATAATTCATTATCCACAGAATTCATGATAGCAACTCCTTCTCTGTTCCTTCCCCTTTGGCTACAGTTAGCTTCACAGGAAAACACCCCAGGAATTTCACCTACTTCCCTGCTTCTCCATGGTATCTCCATGCTCCTGGACTCTGCATTTTGGCCCCTGTACATAATGCCACTGAAGTCAACAGGAGGATTTCCCTGTTCTTCAGTTAACAATGAATTGGGCATCATAAACATGGATCTCCATGTAAGCAGACTTCATTATGTAGGCAGCACCCTATAAAAACCTGAACATCGATGTAGTCTAAAAGCTGAACAGTCCTGGGACTAAAAATCTAGGAGCAACCAATGCATCTTCTTTTCTTCTTTCTTTTAGCTGCAGTGCAAGCCCATCATGTATCCATACTTTTGTCCCAAAAAATGGTACAAATGTAGTGTGCTGACGGCAAAGTACACAAGTGCAACCTCTAAGAAGCCCTGAGGGAATTTACTCATCTATTTGTAAGCCTGGGGCTGTAATTTATTTAAACCACTCTGTTGTTCTGCATGTCTAGCACACTGCACAATATTTAAGAGTATGCAGTGGGTTCACCCAATCTCTCCTCTTTCAGCATTAAGGACAAGGACACATGATTACAATTAGGATGGTGGGAGCAAATACAGCATCACATATTAAAGAAATAAAGTTTTTCTCTACTCAAAAATGAGGAATTCCACAGTGGTACCACAGGGGCACTCTGAATTCGGCAAAGAAGGACCTGCTTTCACTTATCTTCTGAAATACCCTGGATGCTTTTGGGTTTGCCCAGAGCCATTTCATTACAATTTCCTCCCAGTTCTTTGGCTATTTTGTACAGCAGCATGAACCACCAGTGGAGATGCCTCTGTGTTGGAAGCAGTTAAGATTTTTTGACAACACATAAAGAACTAAGAGATGATTTCTAGCATCACACACTGATTCAATGGGCATACCAAAACCTGAAAAGAATTTTTTAAAATTGTGAGGACATTTTGTTCTCCTCATCCAGCTCATCCACGGTGCACCTTTATGTAACTTTAGCATCCTGAGGACGTATTTTCCCTGTTTCCTAGGCCCCCATCTTCTCCAATACATTGCATGAAAAAGGATCCAAAAGGGAACTTATCAATGTTAACTACAAGGAAAAAGAGTGAGATGGGAGAGCAGCCACATAGAGGGAGGAAGACAGAAATGATATAACACCTTCACTGGTCCAGTTTCTAAAAACTCCCTTCTGTTGATCATTAAAGAAGACTTTAATGTGTAGCTCTGTACGTCCATCTCCAAACAGAGGTCCTACCAATCCAGCACCTTTGTCAGAAGCTATTTCAGATCCTCAGGGACTGACCAACCAGGAGAGTCCTTCCTCGTTCTCCTACTGATTAATTTGGGCAACCAATCCTACATGCTTTTTTCCTACACAACAACATCTCACACTCCTCTGCGATTTTCCCCTTCCTGCTTCTTTATAGGAAACAAAGAACCAGGAAGGTCACAAAAAGCTGCCTGACATTACCATGTATCTGTCCTGCACACAGCTCTCAAAACCTGGAGCAAGTTCTTTCTGCATCTCATTACTAGGAGAATTCATGAAGTCTGAAGAAAAGGTAATTTTTGAGATTTATTATCTTCAAGGTGCTGTAGCCTAGCTTAGGGAGAAACAGCACGGCCACAATGAAAGACTGAGCAAATCCCAGCTTAAGCAGAACAAAACAAAATCAAATATCCTATCTAAATTAGACACTGGAGACACTCACCATGTGTGTAAACAAAATGTAAATAACCTCCTAGATAATGCTTTTAAATATTTGTACGTGTCTTGGCAATTTAGTGGAAAGCAGCTTCACCTTGTAACATTCAAGCAGGGCCAGTGGCATTTTTCATGCAATACACTATGCATTCCAGGAAAATGAAACTTGCTCCAGTTGTTCTTAATATTCCCTGACAATATATAATTCTGGAAACTCTACTTTTAGGAGTATGCTAATCACATATTCAATGTTTTCATGGTGGCCTCTAAATTTATTCCTCTTTTTATGAGAGCTATTAAAAGCTTTTAAATATTTTCTGGCTGCTGGAGGGTAATTAATCATCTGTCCCTCCAAACTAATCAAGGATATTAGTTTTTCTAGAAGGCTTAGGCAACTTGTACAGGGGTAACAGGGGAAATCCAGATGGTTACTGCCACACTAACGTGCACTTTATTGATAATGGCTACGCAGGTTTCCAGAGCTTCTCAGTATATTCTCATTGCGCTCATATAGTTCCATTACTCAAATAATAGTGAGAGTTAATTGCTTCTAATTGAGTTTGGTGGTATTAAATCAAATTAGTGTCCACAGCATAATACAAACAATGTCAACAACACTGGCTCTGTTAGAGCAACTGAATAAAAACTAAACACAAGTGCTCAAAATTGCATCCTTTAGTGATCTTCAGTGACTTAAATTCCTTCCATTAAAGAAGAATGAGGTTTTACAAGAACATCCCTTAGGAGTTTCACCATCTCCCATACATAACATAAGCTGAACTCAGTCAAACCCAGATTTTGAAGATTCAAGTAAGGGTGAAAGAGCCAGCATGCACAATTCATGCTGCTGAAGATGTCTGATAACATCCATGGCCACAAGAAGGTTTGTCCTTTTTCCCTCCTCAGGGTAAAACTTTCAAAATTGGTTAAATACATGAGAAAGAGGTGCAATGACATCTGTAAAATAGTAAACTCTTCATATTTCAGTACTTTTCAAGCTCTATTTCAACTGCTGCTAATAAGCAGGACTTCAAATGGGGTAAGACTCTCTGGCCAGACTTTCCAGAGGATCTCCACTTATCCCAGTGGATAGTTTGGCAATTTGTATTTCTGCTGTTCTGATATGGAATTAATGAGTGTCACACTCTACAGTGACCACAATTACTTTCCTCTCTTAGAGTGATACCAAAACACCTGAATTGATATTGAAAAAGATTTTAACCTGGACTGAATTTTCTTACTGAGGTACAATCTTACTTTCTGCAGTGTTTTCAAGCAGGTGTCTGCATCACTTTCCACAGCTTTGCCGTTTCTCCTGAGTTGCCAAGAATGAGCATCCACCCTAAGGTGCAATGGTGCAGCTGTAGTTAATTATTTATAGAGCCCTTCAGTGGCACATGGATGTGCCTCTTGTATGATGAGATGGATGGCTTGGATGGGATTAAAGTGATGTAGACACTTGTCTTTCAGGTGATAAAAATACGGAAAGCAGGGTCAAAACTAAATAGATAAATTTAAAGGAGGGGGTTTTTTTGAAAGAGGGGTAAAATTTATTTCTTCTAAACTTCTATGCTGAACTAAGGCATATATCTGGAGAACTGCTGGTAAACATCTTGTCGAGATTAGTTCCATTACCTATGGGAAGATGTCAAATATCCACCTGTATCCCAGGGAAATTCCGCTAAATCTGCTGAATGTTATTTCTGCCCTGAGGAAATCCTCCAGGCATTCCATTGAACTAAATATTGATAACTCAACCCGCTACTTGCAGAAATTTCTTTGTTGATACAGATCAAATGGAAAATGTGCAATATTCAGGGCTTGCTCTGACCAAGCTCAGGACACTTCCAGCAGTGGAAGGCAGCCCCCACAGCACATTAATAGTGCAGACAAGTGAGAAGAACAGACCTTCGGTTTAATTCTGAATTTTTGGGCCACGAAAACCATATGAAAAAAAAAAGACTGTATGATCTGTCCAGATGTTACCTAAACCATCCTTTTGCCTAAGGCTGTCTCAATCATTTGTATTAATGTTGCAAAGAAACTGATAGGAAGAAATCCATTTAGTAAGCACACAGAACCAGATTGTCGAATAGATGGCACAACCCTCCCTTTCCTCCTGGGTAGCAGAGAGGGATGAAGGGCAGCTTAGGACACAAAGAAGTTTTGGGACTGATGTTTTGTGTCCCAAGTTGCCACAAATTCTCTGGCCCAGCAAAGTCAATCACTACTCTTGAAATTAAATGAATAAATGGTCAAAGAAACAAAATGTCTGGACCTCATTGTTCAAAAGATGTTTTTCCTATTTAATTTTCTTTAGTTTCATGTTATTAGGTTTGTTAATTTTGCTACAGAATTGCAGCTGCTGACTTTCTAAAGTGATTTTGTTAGAAGTCAAGACTACATTACAACCTGAAATGGTGTTAAGCGCAACTGTGAGTTTTTCTATGCCTGAAATAGGTCCTAAAATTCCCATTGTTTGGTGGTGTAGTGAGCATGGAAAGACACTTACACTTGGTTTCCCTGCAGTGAATTAAGTTGTTTTTCTACGTGTGCAAAATATCAACTTCTTATAATATTTATATGTTAAGTAGACAATGATGTTTCATATTGAGCTGCTGGAAATGTCCTGAAGAATATTTTTAAATATTGATGTTTCCCAGTGTAGCCCTTAGACAATCTGTTTGCAGTGACATTTCAGCTTGCTATAATTTTGCTGTAATTAAACCCCTCCATTTTCTCCCTCCTGGATAATTTATGCATATAGACAACTGCATTCTTCTGGTACAACTAATTTGATATTTCACCTGCGTCTCTTATGAGCAGGAAGAATTCAAAGTTACTTAGCACATTTTAAGCAATTTTTGCTTCTGTTTGTAATTATATATTGCACCTGCTTAAAATCCAGGGGAACAAATGACTAGACAAAAAAGAACATAAAAGTAATACTTCAAACTGATGTTGCCAGATAATGCACTGTGCAGAACACACTAACCATGGAGGAAGAAAATGTTCACTTCTCATCCCAGTCATCTGTTGTGTTCAAGGACCAAATTTCCAATATGAGCAGAAGTTATTTTTCCAAAACTGAGATTGGCATTCAGGTATTAATGTATCTTGCAAAATTAGTTTGACTTTAGATTCTGGAACTTCAGGAATTGCAAAAAAAATATGCTGTCTTAACTTTGAAAGCTGAGTTAGAAGTACCGTAGTTAGGGGTTCGGAACCTTTGTTAAAATCCACTTCAGGGATTTTCAAGTTGTTTTAAGATATTCAAGACTCATTGTTCCAGTCTTCTCAAAGAACATACTGTATAAAATATATTGAGCTTAGTCTATAGTGCAATGAATGGTATTTCAGTATGTAATATATAGCCAAAAGCAGTTTGTCAGAACCCTCACTTTTCCCGACACGCCAGCCAAATCAGTACTCATGCAAGCACTGTTAGGGTGTGGGTCTGACTGCACAAACACTTCTCCTTTCTGATATTTGACTGTGTTGCCCATCTCTGCAAACAGCACACAGAGTATATAAATCAAGCCCTTCTCGTCTTCTCTCATTTTCCTTTCAGTGGTGAATTATTGCAAGACTGGGTTAAGTCACTGCTCACTCGCCCCTTGGTCCAAGAGAAGGAAATAATTTCCATCCATGCAAGTCTACATCAGTGGAACAGCTAACATATCTTCTCTCTGTCCCAAAATGCCATGAAAGATGGCTCCTCCAGCACTGACATCGACCTCCTTATCAGGCATTACAGACAGTTGCTGCACCTCGAGTGCAGTTATCTCTGAGATATAACAGGAGATATTCTACACAAAAGAGGTGGGCTGTCAGGCTTTTGTGCTGAGTTAAAAATAAATAACTACTTAAAAGGTCTTACATGCTAAAATGCACTCACATATTTTATCCCTAAGAAGATATGGCTTTGTAGTCAATCATTTTTTTAGCCATTTTAAACCTCTAGGTGTGACAAGATTTAACCCTGAGAACCATTGTTATCATAAGTTATGACTAGGTTCATTTTCTTAGTCGATCCAGGCATATTTCACAGGCATTATCAATGGCTTTTGATAAACATGAGATGGAAATATATGTTATCTGTACGTCCTGCATAGGAGCTAACCGGACCACAATATTTCAGAATAATGGAGTACCCTTATAGTATAAATCAACAAACTTCTTTTATTTCCTTAAAAGACCTCCGATGTTCAAAATCTCCACCTGGCCATCCAACAAAAAATCACACAACCCAGAAATAGCTAGAAAACATCAGACCTGAAGTCAAAACCAACAACTCCCATGAAGAAAGGCTGAGGGAGTTGGGGTTGCTCAGTCTGCAGAAGAGAAGGCTCTGAGGACTCCTTATTGTGTCCGTTCAATATTTAAAGGGGGTTTGTGAGAAATACACACAATTACCACGGCCTGTAATGACAGAAAAAGGAGAAATGGGTTTAAACTGAAAGAGGGCAGGTTTACATTTGCTATAACATGGAAATTCCTTACAGTGTGGTGAGACGCTGGAAGTTTTAAACTAGGGAAGCTGTGGATGGTCTGTCATTGGAAATGTGGAGTTTGATGACTTTGGTTGTGCATGCATTATATCACACAAGTTTTTCTTCATTTGCATCCCAAGGGGTGTGCAAATTAATATGTTAATGGGGCTTAGTGAGAGTCTCTGCTACTTTGGGTCAGAATTTGTAGCTGACAAAAGAGGTAGAATAAACACTTTGGTCCTCCTCCATGTACTGAGGCAACAGTAAGGGCTGATGAGAAATCTCATAATGCATGAGCTATGTCAAAAGTTTATCTTCAAAGTTTACAAGGAAAAAAAATCTTCTTTGGATTTAAAGCATGTTTAAATACTTTCACATAAGAAGTTTAATAATTATATATTTAGCAGTTTTACATAATTTGTTATTACCAAGGCTAAAGGAGAGATTTGCGAAAGAGGCATTTTAGCAAGTATTATAGATGAAAAAGACAAGGCAGACAGAAAAAAATACTTGCAAAAACATCAGTAAGAAGTTGTGCCATGCTGCTCAGCAGTTTACTTATTTATTCCTGGTGATGCATTGAAATAATCAACACAATTTAATCTCATTCTGGCACAACATTTTTTACACATGGATCGATGTCCTTTTATTCATTACTATACATTTCCTTTATAATTTCTGCTATCATTTGCAGGGTGTAAACAGCTTCTAATGCCTTCTTTCTGCTCTGCACTTGAACAATAGCATAAGTAATCAAGTAGAAAATTAATGAGAAGCAAAAGCTTATTTATAATTACACTCAGACCAAATTGCTATTTAAACTATGAACAGTGCATGAACTGTTATTCTACAAATCTCCTCTAATTCCTCACAGATGCTAATTAGAGTTTGTGATACCCATACCCCAGAATCACTTGTTTTCTTGAACTAACTCTAAAATTAGCCTTTCCTTTGTAACCTACTTATCGGCTAGAAAACTTTCTCTGCCATTTTTGATCCCTTTAAGATCAGTGCTTTAATTCACATGCTTAAAACTATGCATGCGCTGAAATATAACAAAGGTGTCTTAACTCCACCAGTACCTACTGATTTTGGCAGGACTTTATTGGAGTACAACAGCCACTATTTAGGATGTCAGTTGAGGTAAATGTTAAAACTTCAGTGAACATAGTCATTATATACGTAACAGCAAGCAAGCAACAGGGAGCTGCCAGTGGTGTGTGCTCAGGCATTATTTATTAGTGGGAAGACTGCTCTAATGGGCAAAGGATTCTTTTCATAGGTCAAAATTCTTTTAAAAACATGTATTTAGGTCTGTTTTTCAGAGGGAGAAACAACTGAGTCATTGGATTCATTTGTTCATACTGTTTCTCCCCCCACTTAGCCTCCCAAATGTTCCTGCCATTTTCTCCCCACTCATAAGAGGACTCACAGAAGTTAAATTCCAGATGCCAGCTTTGTTCCTGGATGATCTGAAGGCTGATTTATTCAAACAAAAGATGGTGTGATATAGTGTTGATGTGTTACAGAAGGTATCCAATGATATGCACCATGTTCCCGGGTATGAAACAAAGCCTGTGCTTTGAAATGTATGTAAATGCTCAGTCATTTAGAGTCTGGGCTAATGGCATTCTAAATAGGATGCTAAGAAAAGAAGAGTGAGAGGCAAAAATGCAAAACTGGAGGAGCCAGACCAGACATCAATAATCAATAATTGTCAAGAGTGCAAAGCTCTCTGTAGAGAGAATATCAATAATACTTCAGACTCACACCAGTCCCCTCATACAGAGCTCTGCAAGCATTTTCTGAACACTAATTTGCACATCCCTGCTATGAGGTAACAACATTTTATTTCAGGTGGAGCTCCTCAGGCAAGTCTTGACAATAGTACTAGGTTCAAAATGTCTAAGGGTTCTTTTAGGGAAAATCACACAAAGAGCAGCTCAAGGCCATAGTCAGAAAGTATTTGATATCAGCTCTGAAAAATATAAAATAAGTTTCCTTGAACTGTCTAACAGGTGTTTCTTCCCCAATTGCAAAGCTGCCTGAGTCCAAAATGTGGCAAGCACATGTCAAAGCAAGAAATTCAAACAATGATACCACTGCTAAAGTTATTCCTCACACAATCCCAGTGGTGACCACCCTGCTGGTCATTACTGTCCTTTCTGAAACACTGCTCACATTGGGGTTACCTAATAAGCTGAGGTATCCAGGTGAAAAGTATTCCTTTACCTGTCTGAAGTTTTTCTCAGAATTACCACCTTATTCTCCTCCTGAGAGAGCAACTTCTGGAGCCAAGCCTGTTAATTTACACTCTTCAGGTAGATTTGACAATACCCAAGAAATAAAAGGACTCAGAATGAAGACACCAGCATCACAGTGTGCCGCAGATTTCAGATTCAAGTGTCCTGAATTTTATAAATGCCTATATCACTTTTTTTTAAGCAACTCAAGTTGTGATGCAGGTATCTCAGGTGCTTGTAGAGTAGATAGCATGAATACCATACCATCAGCACAGAAAAAGGGCATATATTTTGATACCAGCTCAAGTTAATTAGGAAAAAATAATATATAAAATTAACTTGGCTTCAATTTCTATGCTGGTATAGTAAGAAAGAACCTTACTTTGACTGCACTGGTAGGACTGTACTGGAGAACTCAGAAACACCATGTAAAAATCCACACAAAATCATGTCCCTTCTTGAAACAGAAATAATATTTACTCTTCTTTCACCTTCATTTTTTTCTATTATTTGCTTCATCCAGTACATAGAGGTTGTTCCCTTATCCTTTATGCAAGTTGGTTTTCCCTTCATTTTTCATTTACATGATGGATTTTCTCCAGAAATGTCTCCTAAAAAACTTTAATAATAATTCTCTCTCTTTTTTGCCTTGTTAATTGTAGATTGTATCTAATTGTGTCTTACTGTTCATACATGCTTTAAGAATTCTGTCTCTATTGATAAATAAAAAATATTTCTCAGATTTAAATATGTACACAAGGACAGTTAAACACAGTCAGTGTGATCTTGTGGTCTTCATTACCACATGTAAAGGAATATATTTTTCAAACATACTTCATACAGTTGGCCTCAAATGATCAAATCCCTCCATGAGAAAGATGAGAGATTTAAAGGCAGCAATAAAACAGTAATTTTCACCCTGGCTGTCATGCAATTGATGTGTCTTTCATAATGTGAAGCCAAAAGAACCTGAAAACTCGTAATTCTGCACATAATCTTTTAGTATTCTTGAAAGATCATCCAGGTAATATGTCATCTATATACACTTTGGAAAAGCCATAAAAATTGTGCAGAGTATTACTTTTTTTTCTTCTGGGAGAATATTGTACAGTACTTTTCCCCCTCCCCACTCTTTAAAGCTTCTTGCCCGCTAAGAATGGTGACAATAATTTAGTCTGCCTCAAGAAGTTGTCTTACCCCTTTATGGGGTAGCCTTGCGTGTTCAGGGATGCCTTTAATTACTGGAAATTTCAGTCTATCTCACATTGAGTCAAGCTCCTAAACTCCAAGAGAAGAAAATGCAAACCGAAGGCTGAAAGCAACAGCAGAGCCCACTTTTGTCAGAGCTGTGCTACCAAGGAGTGACTCCCTGTCCCAGAGAAGCCCAGCTCCAAGTGGAAACTAGTTGGGTTTGCCTGTGTGGTTTGGAAGAAATGAGGTGAGTACAACCTTTCTCAAGTCCCTATCAGGCTGAGTTCCCATTGGGATCCAGGTATAGAACCACAGAATAATAGAATGGCCTGGGTTGGAAAGGACCTTAAAGATTATCCTATTCCACCCTCCTTGCCATGGGCAGGGACACCTCCCGCTAGATCAGGTTGCTCAGGATTCTACCCAACCCGGCCTTAAACACTTCCTGGGATGGGGCATCCACAGGTTCTCTGGGCAACCTGTTGCAGTGCTTCACCACCCTCACAGCAAAGCATTTTTTCCTAATATCTAACCTAAACCTACTCTCTTTCAGCCTGAAGCCATTCCCCCTTGTCTCATCACTGCATGGCCTTGTAACAAGTCCTTCTCCTTCTTCCTTGCAGGCTCCCTGAGGTACTGGAAAGTCACAATTAAGTCACCCCAAAGCCTTCCTTTCTCCACAATGGACAAACTCAATTCTCTCAGCCTTTCCTTGTGGGAGAGGTGCTCCATTCCTCAAATCATGTTAGTGGCCATTCTATGGACTTGCTCCAACAGGTCCATGTCCTTCCTGTGCTGGGGACCCCAGAGCTGATGCAGCACTGTGGGTGGGGTCTCACCAGAGAGGAGTAGAGGGGCAGAAAGAACATTATCAATGCCATGAGGACCTCTGGAGCAGATTCCACTGAAGCTGACATTTGGCGTCTGACATGAAAACTGAAGTAAGTATCAGGTTGTTGGCGTGGAACTTCTCCATCAGCACACAGCCAATGTAACAGAGAAAAAGCCAGCAGAGAAGTCTGGCAGGTTCTCAGCAAACATCCGTAGCTTGAAGCTGTCATGTTCAGACCAACATCAGCTCCCTCCTTAGTGGCACAGAGCAGAGGAACTCTTCACCTTTCAGGTCACTGCAGTGGTGCTGGAAACCATCCTGCTGACTCCCAAGCACAAGGGAATAAAAGTGAGCAGTCTCTAAGAGAGAGAGAGAGAGGAGTACTGATACAAATTCCATTGAACACACCAAATGTTGCAGTTGGAAGTGTCCTATAAAAGTTTCTCTTCTATTGCTAAAGACAAAATATCCAATCTCTTCTCCTCATGCCTTTCCATCATTTCTTGCTCTTCTTCCCATACTTGTTTGTCCCATCTTGGACTTTTTCTAATGCTGAAGAATGCAACAAGCTGAAGTTTGCAAAAGCAGCTCTGCCTGGCTTTGAATTCACATCAAGGTAATTGTGCCACTTTTGCATCACTCTATGCCGCGCAGAAAACATCTTCTAAATGTAAGGGCCTGCTTATAGTACTATAATCATCTTAACTCTGTGGTTATGGAAGTAATTCAAATTTCAGTCTGCCACTGATGAAAATTCAACCTACATCTGTCTGGGTTATTAATGATGAAGAGACCTAATGCAATTTCACTACTTTACAAAAGCTGTCATCACATTCAAATTTACTTGGAAAAAAAATTACTGTAGGCCATGTCTTACACCCTGCCACTAAAATTTGCTCATTTTAATTGTCACCACTTTATAAATAAAAAATAGAAATGTTTATCATATAACTTATATACTGCTTCTTCAAAGTTACTGCTTCTTAGAAGTCTAAGTTTAAATTTTTTAAATTATTCAGCTTGCTTACTAATGTAAATGCCATTTAAAGTATTAAAACAGTTTAATAATTAATAAACTGATATAACTATGCATTATGTAAAAAACCTTTTACTTCTCCACCCATGTATAAAAACAACCTGTTTTGGACCTGGAGAACTGGGAGATAACACATCCTTGCGTGGATGAGTAAAGCGGGAAAAGCTTGATAAGAGAGTCTTTTAACAGTTTGTGCTATTAAGAATGTAATTGGATTTAATGATACTTAAAGATCCTTTGGAGGCCTCATTTCTCTACCCAGAAGAGAGAGGGTGTGTGCCATGATGACATGCTTATAGCTCAGCAGGATAATTGTGCCTTTTCAGGACTGACCATTTTAAACACCTAACTCTGGTCAGCACACGTTGATTAAATGTCTGGCAGGGCACTGTTAATAAACCCTGTTCAAGACATTCTGCAATAAAAGGAGGTAATTTGAATTATCTACATGACATCCCTCCAGTGGGTATGTATCAGCCCAGAGAAAACCTCAGTGATACTTCACAATAGTATCTGTCAAAACACTGAGAGTGAATTAGCCATGCTACCATGCTTAGCATGGAATCCATCCTCTTTATAATTCACTAGGCATAGCATCTATTTTCAGGATAAATTATTTAGAAACAAATCAGGAGTGGCCTGGAGTTGTGCACGGGTCTGATCTGTCTGATAAACCCTGGCTTGTAAACAACCTGCAGACCGTCCTCTTTGACAAGGTGTTTGCTCACCAGCTGCAGAGCCACTCTTATGATGTGAAATCACGCTGTGCTGGTCCTGGCTCCTGACAGGATGACTCCAAGTGTTTTTCATATGGAGTCCAAGCAGCAGTTTGAACTTGCATGAATTTTGGAGGACAGAGAGGTATTTGATGAAGGAAAAGAATCTTAGGTGGGTACAGCACAGCCAGAATATTTTTGGAGTGACTAAATAAGTGTGTAACATGGTTTTGATAATTTGTAAGTATCCAGATGTCTTCAGAAGTCTGCAGATGGATTTCAAGAAGACCTGCAGACTGAAGAGGCTGTTTGCAGACCTCCAGATTGTGAATGGCAGAATTAACAATCACCTGGTTGTGTTTAACAGAACGATTTAACATATATTTCACACACTTAATTATTAAAATGGACTTAGCCAGTGTCAGGTCGTCTAAGTAATCCAATATTTTAAAAATTTTTTTTCCATATTTTCATGCAACTATACATAGAATATCTGTCAAAGCACCTTTCTTTTTTTTCATGGCATGTTGCACTGTATTCATTTTAAGTGAACCTCTAAGTGAAGAGCCGTGTACACTAATAAAAATAGCCAGAGTAACACACTTGTGCACCTTCCTCGTGTTACACATCTTTTCTTGCTTTACCTCCTCTCACACTTAATTTCCTGCCTCTTCAAAAGAACCATTTGATAAAAAACCTATGAATAAACACATTTATTAAGAACATCTGCCTGATAAGATGATCTAGAGTGAAAGCTCAATGGAGAGAGCATTAGATTGTTATCATTAGTTTTCAGAATAAACTACAAAAGAGGAATAAAGGTAATTTACAAATTCATGAATTTCACAGCAAAGCTATAACTACCAGAAAGACATTGAAGTCCTCCTTAATAGGGGGAAGGACAATAAAAACTGACTCTAGCTGAAAAGAAAATTGCCTCCACTTGGATTCTAGGGCACTAGCCTCATCCCTTACCTCAACTTCTTTTATTCTTTAAATCATCCATCTATTATGTGCCTCAGATCCTTGGCTATCATATGGACACAGTACTCCTGTCTTTCCAAAGAATTTATACTTTTTCAGTCCTTAACTACCAAACTGATCACAGGAAGATCACACGAATACCTAATCAGACTGCAATCCTTTTGCTCATGATGCAGAGATATCTTGGTGGAAAAAGCAGGTTCTTGAAAAATAAACTGAGAAAAATACATTCATACTGTATTTTTGTATCATGAAATCAGTAGCAGCAAATCATTTCCCCATGTAACCACAGATGAGCATACAAACATATAAACACAGCAAAGCAAGAATCCAGTTTTGCCACGTTGCCTCATACCGAGCTGTACCTTTACTTGCAAAGAGCCCCACTTGTCAGATCAAGGCTATTAGTAGAATCAAATACTACTTTGTCATGACTAAGGATGGCAGAAATGGTCCAGAAGATTGTCAAAGTTGTTTAAAAAGTACCTCTTTATATATCTTTGCAGTCCCTCAGAGTATGTTATCATGCTGTTTTATGATCTCCTTTTGGTTAATCCTAGACTTAATAGTCAATTATTGAGTCTTCAAAGCATTGTTTGCAATCAAGCATATTTTTGTGCCTGTCTCAGCAAATTATATGAAAGCGCACTGCAGTCAGAGGATCAATTCCTGTGTTATGGGTATTATAAATACACGTGGATATCTGTAATACTCT
Organism: Platysteira castanea; assembly: GCA_013397175.1. Lineage (NCBI taxonomy): Eukaryota > Metazoa > Chordata > Aves > Passeriformes > Platysteira > Platysteira castanea. Next base: position 1,102,497 of record VYXC01006776.1, on the reverse strand, counting down.
GATACCCAGATTTGGAGGCATTAGGCACTGAAGAGTTGCTGGCATCTCAAGGAAGACAAATATTTTATTTATAGACCCTTTATATAAATTATGATTTTCTTCTTCATTCATTTTTAATAGAAACATTTGCATGGAAACAGAATCCATATTCTTTGAAATTAATTTGCTGCTTCTGGAGCTGCCTTCTCTCCACCTGCTTTGTACCTCTCACTTGGTGCTGCATATTTAACTTGGAGGCTAAAATAAAACTCTTTCCTATTCCTGGTGGGAGTAGATGGACTATCGGGAAAGCAGGAGAGTTACAATTGTCCTAAATTTTTCTGAGAAAAGTCAGAGAAGAAAGATAGAAAATAACATTGTTATGCTACATTCTCCCAGAACACTGGTTTTCTGTTTCACTTAAACCAGCAGCTAACTTCAAATAGGTTTTAGTGACAATACTCCATATCTTGGCAATCTGATAGTGACAAATGAAATGACACTGCAATTCATGTTTCACTGTATCCAGAAGTCAGGGTTGCAAGGTTGGTGCAATACCTAATTTCCCTCACTCTCTAATAAAAGCTTATTTGTGAAACAGAATTGCAGAGGTTATGTGATTCAGTAAGCTTATGCTTCACCTGTACACAAAGTGTTTTGGTCACATAACAAGAAATCATTCTCACTTGTAATCCTGACTCTTGTAAATAGTGAACATATACATTCATGTAGCAAAATAAACAAACCTAAGAATTTGTCCTTTCTTGCAGTGCAGAGGCTAAATCCTACATTTTATTCATCCACAAGTGCAAACTGCTACTCAGGTGGGAGTGGTACTGTTGCATATGGTATGCCCTAAGGCTTTAGTAGGATGTAGTGCCAAGCAATGTAAATCTGACCATGGAAAAAGTTATAAGGACATATTCAAGATTCTGTCTGACTTTCAAGATATCAAAGGGAAGGCATTCCCACATGTGTTAATGTAAGGTAAATATCACAAAGGTCTCAGCTGATGGTTGGAAAAAAATGTCTAAGGGGAAAAGATTATTGAATGAAAGACTATTGAAACAGGTTTGTGAACTCAGCTACAGTGATATCACTGGTTTGCAGAAAAGGGTGAAGGAGATCACTTTGTCTTCAACACAGATGAATTTATCATAAGCGATGAAGACTTTCAAAGAGGAGCAAAATCTTGAGTAGTTTTTCTTGTCATACACCTGCACAAGCTCTTCACAAACCTCTATTCTGTTGATCTTGGGCAACTAGAAAGCAGACTGTTTACTGTTTTCTAGGATCCCTATGGATCACCACGTCTATCTTTTCTTTGACTTGAGTACAATTTATTTTTCCCTGGTGCCACACTCAATCTATTTTATCAAACAGCAGCTTGGTGAAGCACAATCTTATATAATACCTATAAATTTTTTCTGACATGGAGAAATGTATGATCAAAAGTTGTAAAATGCCAAATGGATGATAAGCCCTATAATTTACTTGATAAAAGCTGACTCCACAGGAGATATTTTAATGAATGTAATGACAGCATGTTCCAAGGGAAAAGCTTTCAAATGCTTAGATTACATTCAGTCTGTAAATTCTGTTCAGATATTAAAAGCAAATTGATTACTAAAAGATGATCATCACACTTAATCTCCACATTCAAGATACTTTATAATTGCCAGGAAAAAGTTGGAAAAAGATATTAAAAAGCAGCTATCTGTAATTGTGCAAATATCGATCTTTTGCAATTTAGCAGTACAGGTCTCATTGCAATTTAAGAGTTTGTATTCTGCTCCCTCAGCCCTATTTCCCCAGGAGAAATGTTGTCCATCATCTAACCTTACTCACAGATATCTCTAGTTGCCTCATAATGCATATTAATTAATCTCTTTGCTCAGGCATGCCTTTTTTATAGAGTTTTTATAGACTGATCTTCCAAAACCATACATGATACATACAAGTGTGTTTCTTGTCCTCCTTCACATTCAAACCATTCCAGCACAAGGGAGTGCCATACTGTCTGAATCTTTGTGACATACATTTTGATATGAATATTAATTAATTAAGACAATGACAACTTCAGTAGAAAGCAGCTTATAGCTTTTCTTGTACAGACAGGAGAATTCACTGCAAAGAATTCTTCCTTTCCAACAAGGGTAGGAGCTGAAATGTATATTAAACTGGTGACTGAGACCAGTTTGTGGAAGTACCATAATTGCTTACCTTGACAACTACATATGGCCCATTATTTGTGGTTCTAGGGGATCTTGTCCTCACAAGGTGAAGTCCAAGAAGATGGCATTTTTCTGTACAATGCCAAAATCTCTGTGGGCAGAGGCCCAGCAGTAAGTCTACACCTCAGTATATAATGGGTCGCAACCATTTCTAGAGGAGAGGTCCTTCACTAATTATGAAGTGATTTGTTTAGAATAATCTTTAAAAAATCCCTTGCAAAAATAATTTGGTGTTTACCAAATTAGCAAAATGGAGTAAAGGACAACATGGAAAGATTGACAGTTCTACCCCAAAGAGAAGAAATCACAAGCCACAAAACAAATTGAATGTCAGGTGCTTGATTCCTTGCTGAGGGTTCTCCAGCTATATCAACTCTACTTCCTTTTCTAAGGAGAAATAAAACCTTTTATACAGTAGCTATACAACTTTTTTATGCTACAATGAAAGAATGCTTTTTTGGAAATGGTGTTTACACTACAGTTAGTGGCTTAATTTGAAAAGCACTTGCAATTCCACAATTTCCATAAATCACATATTCAATTTCTGTATTTCTAGTTAATGCACTTCTCATGAACACCTTGCTTTGCTTGTAATTTACATTTCCTACTCTTGTGGTTTAACTCTACCCCAGCAAAAGCCAGCACAGCTACAGAGACTTCAGTCTGAATGGGGGAAGTTAGCACTGTGCAAGGATGACGAGAATGGTGTCTAAAAGCATGAATACTTGTGCAGTACCAGTTCTGTAGCCTTGTTTTGAAGTATGAGCAATTAAAAATTCTTATTATGTTTCCTTAAGATTATATTAAGATCCTGCCTGACCATCAGTGATAAAGAGGTAACATCTACTTTCAGGACTGGGACAAGTAGCTATAGATTAGCTGTAAGTCAGTTATACAGGCCTATCACAAGATCATAAAAAACACCATGCTGAATTAGCATGGATTAAACTCCTTGTTTAAAATCTCATTACAATTCACCAGAGATTAACTACGAAAAAGGCTTCAGCTGCAACAGTCTTTTATCAAAAATGCCCAAATGCGTTTCCTGGGTGATAAGGTAAAAATGTTTCAAGTAAAGAGTGTGACATAAATGCATGTTGTTCCAGATTTCAAACAATCATGGTTGGAGTAAATCTATACAGTTTAGAGAACGCTACAACTGTCCATTAATGAATGTATGGGATAAAATATTAGTGACAAAGTACTTGTTCAGTGGGTAACTATTAGGATTGCTAGGAGAGGAACTCTTGAACAGAGTAATTTTTACATCAGGTTTGTGCTTCAATGTGCATTTATATGATCCAGTTTTTTAAAGTCTTCCTCATCATTTTTTGCATTAAGTGTGTGTTAGCATAACTTACAAGAAATTTAAAGAAAGAGGCAGCTGCTAAATATACAGCTGGACATAAAATTTTACTTGTGAACAACCAAATAATGGCCTTTCACAAATTCAACCGTGCCCTTGGAAAACTTCTTTAAAACTTGCTTTTTAGAAAACACTTCTCTATTCCTCAGGTTTTGGCTCACTTATTTGCTTTTTAGGGTTATATGATGAAGACATAAATATTTTAAGAGTACATCCAGCCTCTTCAGGAGTACAAACTCTTCATCATCACCATCACACCAATTCCTCACTGAATAACATAAATCAAAGATAATTATTCAAGAAAAAAGTTTTTAAAAGGGCACTTGAACAGAAGGGAGGGAGAAATTCAATAATGATTGTTCTCATTTAACCAGAAGAGTAATGCAGACAGTGCAAGTGAGTAGGTTGGAAAATTTTGGTGGAAGAGATTATTCCCAATGCAAGAGCAATGATTTATTTAAATGGTTGTAAATTGAGCAGAGTCAGAAGGATCCCCAGTCATGGGAGATACACAAAGACTGTGGGGGCTGACGGGCTGGAAGGCAGCTTGGCAGAAAAGGTCCTTGGGGTACAGGTGGGCTCTGTGTTGATGAGAACCAGCAATAGGCCCCTGCAGGCGAAGAAGCCCAGCAATCTTCTGGGCTCAGTTAGGAGGGGTACTGCCAGCATGTCACTTGGGCTGGTCCTTCCCCACACACCCGGAGTGCTGTGTCCAGCTCCGGCCTCCCCAGTATGGGAGAGACATGGGCACACTGGGGAGAGCCCAACAAAGAGCCACTCAAACCATTAGGGGACTGGAGTATATCTCCTGTCAAGAAAGACTGAGAGAGATGCAATTGTTCAGCCTTGAGAAGAGAAGATTTGGGGAAAACTTGCTAGTTTTTTCACTGTGACCAAGCACTGGGACAGGTTGTCCAGGGAAGTTTTGGAGCCTCCATCCTTCGAGATATTAAAAAGCTCTCTGGACATGTTCCCAGAGAGGTATCCTAAAGTCTTTCCAATCCATGAGGGAGAACCCTCCCCCCTTAATTAGCGTACTGGTGGCAAACTGATGATGTGGCTGTTAAAGCAGAATTGAGCCTGTAGGACATCCACCGGATACAGAAAAACAGAAAATATACTTAGCCAGCTGAAGCTGCTTTTGTAGCAGGGATTTATTGTTTGACTATATTGCAGGAAACAATCAAACACAAGAATGAATGGAACCAGGGAAAAAAATCCAGTAATTAGAAACCAATAATTAGACCAAGAAAATTTAATATCTTAATTGAAGCTGCCTGCTGCTATTGTAAATAGTCCAAAAAAACATTCAGAGGTGAAGCAACTAGACAGAAGAGAAGGGGGCATAATTTTGTATCTATTTCTGGGTTCAGTTCCAGTTCTTTAGAGAACTAAGGCTGATTGAACATGTTCCTTTCCATGTGAGTCCTTTGAATGCTCTTCTTCCTACCAGCAAGGACATGAGCAATCTCTTCTTGTCCCTCCTGTTTCAGGGTCAGTGAAACTGATGGCAGACTGACACAAGGCTAGGACACATGCTGGTGAGTCATTTAGGTTTTTATAAGATGCCATGTAAATATTTCATTTGATGTAGGCACTACAGGTAAAGAGTATGTGCTCTTTTGTGCATCAGAGCTAGTGATTGGCAAAGGTACTTTGGATATATTAGCACAGAAAAAGTGGGTTCTCAAATAAAAGTTAAGAGTTGGGAGAAATCTGTAAGTGTTTAAATTTTCCATATATAACTCTGTTTCCAATGGAACAAGGTTATAATCATTGAGTAAAATTGAAAGGTTATGAGCAAGAAAGCCAGGAAAACAAGCTGCTGCTTTTCCTTAAAATCAATATAAAGGCAAAGAGAGGAAAGTACAGTTTGATTTTCTGTCACATTATTTTCATACATCACTTGAGCAATTCATTTTATTTGATCTTTTTTTACTTAACTTATTATGCCCACTTTATTTAAATTAAATTGCTTCTAAAATTTAGGCATCCAAAGCAAGCCATTTGGAAAAGTTTTTGAGAAGCTCTCTGCTAACAAAATCACTGTTGATGCTGGAATGAAGCTAACTAGCATCGGCAAAGCCAATGGGTTGTCATCTCCTCTGAGAATGCTGTAGTTAATTACTTCAGTCAAACACACTGACTATATCCAAGTAATAACTTGGATCCAAGAAAACATCATGTATCTAGCAGTCTTTTCATCCAGCACCAGTTCACTAAGCTAAATGTGCGTGTCTAGAGGTTTTCATTCCATCTGGGCAACTGTTTGTAAGGATGACTGGTTAATTCTTGCAACAAGCCACAAGCAAGTGCATTCACTGAAGCTTGTAAAACCAGCCTCAAAATAGTTGCCTGTTCCAAAATTTAAAAGGATTCAGAATGAAATTATGGGGTTTTGGCTTTGCAGATCCGAGAGAAGTTGGAGAATGGTCTCTCTGGGCGTTAAAACATCTGATGCTATGACAAACCAGCACTTTGTTTAACAGACTTTGAAACCAGCACTTAGGTCAGATGCAGTGAAACTCTTGCAGGGGCAAATCTTGCCTTTTAATAGGTACATGGAACTTTCCCATTAATTTAACTGAAGTCATGATTTTGCCATAGGAGTCAGCAGATAAAGTCTGACACACACCTGAGTGGCAAGGTGAACAGATTGAACTGGTTTTGGGGGTTGTTTTTTGGTTGGTTTGCTTTCATTCAGGGTTAAAGACCTGTGCAAAGCAGCTAGCACTCTGAATAGTAATTTCTGTCAACACCAAGTGCACTTTCAACCGTGCTGGAATTTGATGCTGTTTGTGCTTCCTCTTGCATTGGTCTGAGCGGCAATCCAGGAGTTAAAGCAACAAAGCATGAAAGTCTGGCCAGCCATCAATACATAAAACTCTCCTAAGAGAAAGTAATAATTTCCCTTTAATAGCAGATAAAAGCCATTACCTGCCCTTCCCCCCAGATTTATACAAAGTTTCCAAGGAAACCAGCTCTGGAAACACTTTCGTAGTATCACCATGTACTATGATATTCTTATACTTTGGTGCATATTTAAGGCTTTGCAGAGTTATGGCTGAAAGCAAGGGTCTGTCTCACTCCTTCATAAACATCCAGCTCCATCCCATCATGACAGAGATGAGAGGCCATGCAAGAGGAACGGAACACCTCTCCTCCAAGGAAAGGCAGAGAGAGAGTTGGGGTTCAGCCTGGGGAAGAGAAGGCTCTAGGAATATCATATTGCAGCTTAAAGGAACTCATAAGAAATATAGGAGCAGACTTTTTAAGAGGTCCTGTAGGGATTGGACAGGGAAGAACGGAGATGGAGATACACAAGAAGTTATTGCCTCCTAACATTGTTGTTGTTTCATTTTGCATAACTTTATAAACATGTCATGTCTTTCATGCTTCATGACATGTCTTTCATCATCATGACAGCAAAATCCTTGAAATTTGAGAGATCCTTGAATCAGTAGGGCACAGTTTCTATGCTGGCTACAAAGCAGTGAGCCCTTATCTTAACACAGGGACATGGCCATGCTAATGTTGGTTATGGTAAAGGAATTATAAGTATGCCACCATCCCATATTTCCAGCATGAGGGTTCATGTGAGTAATACTTAAAGTTTCTTCATCTAAATAATGATCTCATCTAAATACGTGATGTAGTATTGAGTAAACTCTCAGAAAAATCAGTGAGGTTTTTATCTGTGCCTTAAAGCTGATCATCTTCCAATAGCGTGAAAATGTACAGCTAATACTCTACAAATCAATTTACAAACAGCACTTTTGCTATTTTTATAAAAGTATTATTTCAAGCACTCTTAGAATTACACTAACATTTTCAGAGAGCACACTTCTAAGTATCTTCAGAAACTGCTTTGCAGCCTATATGCATTTATTTTATTAAATAATTTGTCTGCACTTAACAATCTCTGTGCAACCAGCTTGTAAAATGTATCACTTACTATCTTGATACTGCTGTGGTGTCTCTGCAGAGTGGTGTTGTCTTCGAATTTGTGTAAGGGAGAAATTATTGCTGCCCATGGCATACCTACTGCCAGTGAAAAAGGTGAAGAAAGAAAGCAGGATGAGAACGATCCTGAGGTGCATCTGAGGTCTTGCTCCATTTTCATTGAGAAAGTTGCTGAGAAAAGAGAAGATCTTCACATCAGCAAAACACCAGCAGATGATAACAGGCAAAGGGGCCAGGCTTGCTGATCCTGAAAGGTGCTGTTCTGTAGGGAGTAGGTAAAATGTCCTTATGTGATCCATATTTTGTTCCCATGTTGTATCTGTACATGTTCCCATGACTTGTTCATATTAGAACATATACCAAATATATATTCTGGGTGAATTACAAAACTCCATAGGACATTGAAGTTTTGGGGGAAAAAAAGTAGTTTGGAGATATGTTTGACAAAGACAGGAAATTTGACACTTCAGGCTAGAGTCTGAAGGACAAGCAGTTTTATTAATTCATTTTTCTAAATTTTTATTTTATTGTGTCTCTGAAGAATAGCTTTGATTGACTGACTTGGAGGCATGAAAAGGATCTGGATTTGAATCCTTTTAATGATTGAATTCAGTGATGGAACTGAGATCAGGATGGTGATGTTCAGAGAAGGAGAAGAATTATTTCAGAGTCAGGATAACACTGAGATCTTCCTGAAATCAACAGTTATCTCAATAAAGTAGGTTTTCATTAAAAATAAGAACTCAGGAAACATAAGGCCCATATGGATTGTCATAGATTCCAAAATCTGAAAACAACCAAGACATGCAGCAAGGTCTGTCTCCAGCAAGAAATAAGCTCCCTGTCAGGCCTGCATTTTCTGAAGGTTTGGGACATTTGTCCCCGTGATGGTTCCACCAATCATGAAGAGGAAGCAGCAGGGTCCCTGCTCCATGGTGAGTTGACTTCTACTCATTATTCCCACTCAAAACAGGGACATTATTCTTTCCAGACTCTGTGAAGGACAGTGAAAATGGCTTTTCTTCACCGTGTTCACTCATGCAGGGTTTGACATGAGCCTAGCTCTTTGTATTTTACTACTGTTCAGTTGTTTTATTTATAACAGCAATAATTAACTGAGATCATGTAATTGCAGCTGCTTAAAACTACTTAGTGCTTCTACACCATGACTTCCCACACCATGCAGGCATCCCGTCTCCTGATATAAATCTTTTACTGCCTCGATAAGTACAGCAATTTCCCTTCTCATCAGCTTGCCATCTGTGAACAGGGGGCAAAGGGAGCTGACAGTAGCACGAAGCCCATCAGTTCCCTCAGAGAGCCACTCAGAGGCCACTTCAGAGTGTCACAGTGCATAGTTTGTCATCTCAGTTGTTGTCCTGCTCCTACCTCTGCCTGTCATGATCTCTCCAGATGACTCACTCTTGCTACACAGCAAGGTGCTTGCAGCAGTGGAATGAGAATTCCCCTCAAAAAGGTGTTTGGTTTACTTGTAAGTTAGCCTCCCGAGTGCTGAGAAATGGAACTGGTGGCATCTCCTGTGCTTCAGTAGCAGATCACAACTGATCTGCAGGCCACCCGTGCAAATACCACGCTGCCCATTGCAGCTGCTGCCCTCATTGCCCGTACAGGGTCACCCATCCATCAGTGAGCCCTGTTTGATCTTATTGACCTTCTGGTAAGCAGGGACACCTCTGGGACATGGCACAACCACCTGTGTATGCAAAACACACAGAATCACAGAATCACAGCGTGTTTGGGGTTGGAAGGGACCTTCAAAGGTCATCCAGTCCTGCAGTGAGCAGGGATATGGTTAACTAGATCTGGTTGCTCAGAACCCTGTGAACATAATGTTGAATGTTTCCAGGGATGAGTCATCTACAACCACTCTGGGCAACCCGTTCCAATTTGGCAAAGCTCTCATTGTAAAAAAAATCATCCTTGTATGTAGTTTGAATCTACTCTCTTCTAGTTTAAAGCCATTCTTCCTTGTCCTATCCCTACAGGCCCTCTTAAAGAATCTGTCTGTACTCGGGGCTTTCCTTGGCTCAGAAAACATCCCTGTACACCACAATTCTCTGCTGTGCTGCGGGATGTACCTTAGCACCTTAAGGATGACTCACCTTCCCTTTCTCCCAGCGGTAGCTCAAGTTTACCTGTCCTTGAGGACACCCATTCACTCCTAATAGCTTTAGGGAAATATTTTTTGGGACTTTTTATCTGTTTGTTCTATAAAGGCATCTACGTGATTGTGTAACTGTTGTGGTTATAAGTCAGTCTCCAATTTGACAAAACTGCAGGGATGGTCAGTAATACCATCCAAGGTAATGATTGTCAATAATGTGCCAAATATATGTAATAAATTGGAAGTATTTAAAACCATAGCAAACTTTCATTATTACGAGGATAATTTGTGATCATCATTACAAAATAATTGCTTTTCAGTAAGAAGAGGAGTAATTCTTTCTTCATGTCAGTGGAAGTGTAAAACTGCTTGATTTGATTTCCCCTTGGTACCCTATTGCTTCATTTGGTACTCAGCCTTGCAAACCTGCTGTAATATCCGGAAGCAGAACTGGACTTGTGTGTTGAGTAATAGTCAGCACACTTGTATGACCTGCTATTCCTGTGAGAGGCAAACCAATAAGCCAGAGTACAGCATTCCCACTAGGATGCAATAAAGTCTACTTAACTAAACCATTAGAGCATATTAGCTTTACTTAGTTATTAGAAGTGAAGAGTTTCCTAATCAAAAATGACCAGAATAAAGAGGAGGCTGAGTTAAGTCTGTGATCCATAGCCATTTTCCCATCTGCATGAGAAAGTATCTCAAAATAGAAGTATTTGTTTTAATATTTCAAAGCAGGGTGTTTAGTGATTATGTAGTTAAGGGGAAAAAAGGAATATTTATATTTTGTTATGAAATAATTTTTGCTACCAGGGAATTTCAAGACATTTTCTTTTTCTTTTTTGAAAAGAAGGTAAATATAATAGATTTGGATAAAAATGAAAATAAAAAAAAAAAAAGTGAAAATCGGATTTTCCCAAATATGAAACATTAATCAGGCTATGATTTCTTTGTCCATGAGATGAAATGCAGGAACTAAAATTTTTTTTATAAACTCTTTGTTAGGTTGCAACTGAATAATTTCAAACATTGAGTTTTAAACCATAGCATTTTGGTTTGACCTTTTTATTCTTTGAAAGAAAAATGACTGAGCATCACAGGAAGAAAATAAGTGCAAACATAAAAGAAAACAAATTTCTCTGTTCATTCTGAAAATGTCAAAAAGGATCTTTAGTAAATTTCTAAATGCTTTCCAAACTTTCTAAAAATGAAGTTTTTTTCAAAAAGCCTGACCCATTCCCATGCAACACATCATAATTTCTCAATAAGAAAAAAACCCCTTATTATATAAAGAAATTCCCAGTCAGCAGTGGAAAACGAAGCAGACTATAAAAAACAATAAATCAGAGACTATGAGATCATGATTTAAGTATTAGTATAAAGTAAAGCAATGGATCAGCTGAGATCAGCTGAGATCAGCTGCTTGTAAGTAAATGTTTGGTTTACAAGTGAATTAATTTTATTTTCATTGTTCAGGTTTTACAGATATTATACGTACATCGACTGAAGGAGCCAAAGGTGAACTTCTGGCTCGCAAGAAAAGAGTTCTTAAGCAAGGTGATACAGGTTGATAACAGGATCCAAAGCTTGTGCAGTTACCTCCAACTGCAATTGCCACTGACTGCCCCCCTCTGGGATCTGCCGGTCAGCCAGTTCTCAGTCCACTTCACTGCCCACTCACCCAGCCCACGCTTCCTCAGTCTGCCTGTGGGGATGTTGTGAGAGACAGTGTTGAAAACCTTGCTGAAGTCGAGGGAGAAAATATCCACTGCTCTGCCCTCATCCATGCAGGTAATTTTTTTATCATGGAAGGCGACCAGGTTGGTCAAGCATGATGTGTTTTTAATGAATTCATGCTGACTGCCCTGATCACATTCTTGCCATCCATGTGGATAGAGATGGAATAAGGTGCTCCATCAGCTTGTCAGGGATTGAGATGAGGTTGACTGGCTGGTAGTTCCCTGGGTCCTCCTTCTTGCCCTCTTTTGATGACACGAGTGACATTTGCTTTCTACCAGCACCTCTCCTGATTGCCACAGCCTGTCAAGATGATCATGAGCTGCCTTGCTATGGTGTCCATCAGCTCTCTGCACTTGTAGATGCATCCCATCAGGGCCCAGAAACTTGTAGATGCCAAGTTTGCCTACGTATTCTCTAACCCAATCTTCCCTGACCAAGGGAAGTTCCCATAGTCTAGATGCACACAAATGTGATGGGAGATTCAGCCAGCAGAACAGAGGGTAAAAACAGATGCCCCGAGGGGAACACAGGGCTACATATGTAAAAAAGTTTACATGTTCTGTACTTCATTATTGTGAGAAAATTTAAAATAATGTTTATACAGTAGCTGAGCAGTTCATGCATTAATTCACACAGAATACATGCCCAGCCATGATCAATTTATTGTCAAAATTGGTTCAGTGGTGAAGAAGAAAATGGGCTTGAAGGAGCTTGCCAGACAGCTGGGTTTTATAATAGTTATTGAAACACAGGGAGGAAAAGTCAGCAGGGTAATGGGAGAAGAAGCAAATTAATATGCAACTGGGAGAAAGAAAACAAAAGGGAAAGTATTATTACAGAAGCAAAGTACACTGGGAAAGTCACTCTCTATTGAAAGATTGGAGCTTTCCATTAAAATTCAGAAACCATGAATTTTGAGATCATAACTATCTCCAGGCAATATTTAGGAGCAGCTTTTTTGTTACAATTCATATTAGTCTGGGACAATTTTCAGAGTTTACCAGAAACAGCTGATACTCTAATTAGTGAAATTAACAAAGAGGTTCAAAACAAGAGTTGGAGGATACAAATAACATTTATTCCCTTGATAATTAAATTGTTCTGCTAATTGAAATCACCCAAGAGGCAACAAAATTCCATGAGTTCAATTTTCCACAACCTCAACATTATGATCTCAGAGATGGCACCCGCCGTAATGAGTAACAACTTCTAGAACACACATATGTCCTGCAGAGTTGCACTAATCTACAAGTCTAAGGTCTTTTTTCTGCTCATCTGGTGCCCATGGTGAATGCTTATAGAAGAAAGAAAATGAGAGAATGAGAGAAAATTATTTAATTAATGAGCTGTAGACTGCTAGGCAGGGCAATTACTTCCCAGAAAGAAAGAGATCCTGGGTTCTTGTGTTGCCTCAGATAATTTCTGTGCAGCCTGGATGGATCTTTAGTGAGTGATACACAAAAAAAAGAAGCAAGAGAGCTTGGCTTGGTTAGTGTACTGATGCCTTCCCTCAGCCACCTAGAAACAGAGACTAGATAAGAGTAAGGGAATAAAGGTAGGTATTTATTTGAAGGGCCTTCAAGGTACACCCTGGGGAGCCAGAGGCTGCTTCCATAAAATGGACCCCAAGATGGACGACAAGTCACGAGTTTTTTACACTGCTATAGGTTTGGTCTATTTGCATATCAGCATAAATTCACCAATTAAAACTTTAGCTCTCTTCAATTTCTCCACCTCTTTCATGGTCCTAGTTACACCTTTTGGGCCTAGGACAGCCTGAGTGTCCTTGAACAGCAAGCTTAGAGAGGCTTTGTTATGTCTATCTGCCTAAGAGAGCAGCTAACAAGTGACAAGAAACTTCAGAGTTACACACTAGGCAGTACAGGATTTGAAAAATATAGAAGTTAAAACCTAAGGCATCAGTACGAGTGTCTATGGGGTTCTGTTCCTAAGGGTGTTCTATATTTTTTGCATCAGACCTTCCCAGTGGTTCATTACAACACAAGCAGAAATAATTTAAGGATAGAACTAATGTGCTTCAAGTTGCACAAAACTATTAAAATTAAAAGTATTGAAATATCCCCCTCCCCCCTGCTACTTCACAAGGAGTTCTGAGACTGAGCTCCTGAAGAAGTAATCTATTGATGTTTTTTACATGTGCTTTGGTATTTACATCATTTAAAAGTAGATAAATACATAATTAAGAAATTAAGAAATAAAATTCCTAGCAGTTATAAAGCACTTCATATTCCTCAAAGTACTCTAGATTCATTAAATACATTACCTAATTAATTCCTCCACAAGCCAGTCTAAGAGACTTTGCTTCATGCTGTGCACTGAGAAACTGTTGCTTGATTTAAGGTTTATGTTTACTGCTCTTGATTTTTATCATTTTGTCACCAAACAAAACCAATCCTTTGATGACTTCAATTTTGCATGGTTGTTTGCTTACATAATAATTCCTTAAATGCCACTGACATCAGCCACCTTAAAGTCAGTAAAACTACTAATACAGTTTGCTGTTATATTTTTTGCAGATGTTGTTACTAAATTGCCTGGTTGTGCATTTAAAGAGAGTGTTTACAGGGGCGAGCCCTCCAGGATATCCTCTCGCCTGGTAAGTACTATCTAAGCAATAAAAATACAGTCTGTCTTTTCTATCTTTTAAAATGCTTAGAACATATCCATGGCAGTCCATCCATTATAATTATCCAAAACCTCTGCAGCTGGATCTTGAAGCAATGTGCAAACTGGAGGGGTTTCTTTTTAAATTTGTTTTTGTTTTTTTCTTTTTTTTTTAAAGGCAAATTTGGAGTTCTTCAGGATGCAACTGTACAGTGTTCTAGATAATCTCAAGAAGACTCCCTTTCCCACAAAATTTTGGACCAGATAATCTTTCAAGGTCAGTTTTTGGCTGGATTGTTTTACAGTTCTGGGAAACCTGACTCACATTTGAGGGATTTAAAAGGAGCAAGGATTTTACTGCCAAAAAGTCAGGATGAGGTTAAGCAGTTCTGCAGAATCTTCAGCATTTTGATTATTAAAATGAAGTTGTATGCTAAGGCTACTCCTGGTTCCACCATTAATAAATTTTCTTCTATAATGTGTTGAGATTCTGAAAAGATTTATGGAAAAGAAAATATAAATACATCTCCTTCATTGTTTTTTTCTTCCTCAGGAATATTGTATCTAACAGAAGCAAGTACTGAGCATCACCTTATGCATCATTCAGACGGGACACTAAGAATGCTGAAAATATAAGGGTCAACTGCAATTTGCAGGTGATGAGTATCTCAGGGGGAAATATTCTAATTTCTTCTGAAATTCAACATTTCTTTTGAAAAAGAATGCAAACCATGAAACAAGGATGTGAGATAAAAATGCAAAGCTGTAACTAAAAGAAGCAGCCCCGCACTTTGAATTTTGCATTGTCTTAATTCATTCCACAGTATGCATTCAAAAAAACCCATTCGTTTTTTAGAAATGATAGAGGAGATAAGGAGTTGGCCATTCTAAATCTTTATTCTCTAACCTTTAACAGTGAAGACTCTACTTTCCAAAAAAGCAGTTTACCTCACAGGATGCCTTTTTTTGCACCAAGAACTGTTCCAAAAAGGGCAACATAAACCCATCCTGGATTTTGCATGGACAACACACTGCTGCTTGCTCTGTGACAGGAACTCTCTGGTTTTGCAGAGTCCTTTAGATATCCGTATGTAAAACCATGGGGATCCTGGCTGACCTGAGAGATTCCCGGAAGAATGGAGAGGTAACAACATATAAATCAACCACTAGGTGGTTCAGCCACTGTGTTAAGCCGACATTTAAAAGACTAAAGGACACTGAGGGCAGATTTAAGAAAAGCAAACAGATGATATCCACTCCCATATGTGGAACTATTACAGACAGAGAAGCTCTTACACTTGACCTGTGGGGAAAATTATGTCAGCTATGAGTTCCCTGAGCAGCTATGAATTTCACTCTGATCAAGTGTCTCATTTTTGGCATTTCATTAGTAAATGCTTCATGTTTTCTTAATCAGGAATTCTGGAGTTTTATCCCAGTGCTTGTTAAAGGTATGGGAAACTCTTTTTATAACACATTATTTGAATAAAAGTGCTTGCATTTTATTACCAAGACATAAAATGCTGAAAATTCCAAAAAAATCAATATCTCACTATATAAATTACATTTATGTTGTTAGAAAGAAAACAAAATAGCAGCAGAAAAGCAAATCTGATCAGAAATCATGAGTTTGGGGTTGAAAATGCTTTTTTCCAAAGCATTCAGATTCTCACATGGAGCAGTAAAACTGGTATGAAAATTTAATTAGAATTGAGTACCACAGGATAAAATTAGAATAAAATTGATTTCAAGAGATAAACTTCTAAATTATTTCTAGTGCAAAATATGAGGTGGAGTGGCACTTAAGAAAAAATAAGACCTATTTAAAACTGGAAATTACATGCTTCCTAATTGGAATTCTTAAATCTTGAGCTTATAATAAAGAAAAATACAATTAAGGTTTTAGTTTAAAAACAAAATTTAAAAAGCAGTTCTTTTCTAGGGCAGATTTTTTATTTTTGATTCTATAAAACAATTTGATCTGTGGTTTTAAACCTTTGACTCTTTAAAGGAATTTGTTTGGTACAGAAGATAATCTCTTTCAAGACAATTAATATTTATTTTCATCTCTTCCATGCAAGCACCAGCCGTTAGCAAAGAGACTTACTGTTAGTAAAGCATCTTTTTCTCAGTCCTACAATACATTAATTTGGGATCCCAAAGCCTACCCTAGATGAGCTACAGGTAAGTCACATATTTCCAAGCTTGACTCTGTCTTTCACACAGTGTGGTTTTCTGTCCGAGGCTGTCTGAACAAAGGCTGTTGTTCCATCAAGCAAAATTTCTCAGCTCAGCCATGGCTGAAAGCTGTACATGGGTCTATTTCTGCAGCACACCCCAAGTCAGCTCA
This sequence comes from Platysteira castanea, assembly GCA_013397175.1. Classification (NCBI taxonomy): domain Eukaryota; kingdom Metazoa; phylum Chordata; class Aves; order Passeriformes; genus Platysteira; species Platysteira castanea. The sequence continues at coordinate 1,086,112 of VYXC01006776.1, read as the reverse complement.
AGTTCAACTCAGAGGTAACCAGCAATGGATCCCACTCAGTTCTAATGTCCAGAATGTGCTGCTGCAGGAGCTGTTCTGCATGTGCATTTGTCAGCCCTGCCGCAGGGGACCTGATCTTCATGGCAGAGGCAGAGCAGACAGCGGGGAGCAAAAAGATGTTCAACTGAGAGAGCTTAATTTGCATTAGTTTCCATAATTAGCTGCTTAACAACTGCACTGCTCACTCAGAACCAGGCAGCAAGCCTGCTATTTTACTCCCTCTCCTCACTCAGTCCAGCACAAGTGGTGCAAGATAACCAAAAAATTGCTTCTTTTAAATCTGGAATTTTTGACAGAAAGAGGATGGACAATGGCTACACGTACATTTGTGCTGGGTTATCCCAGGGTAAAGGGCACTATAAACACTGGTGAAAGGATGGCAATGAACAACTACGGCAGGATGCCAGGGCTGGTAGTTATTCTAACTTAATGACAGCCAGAACATGGTCACTACTGTGACTACAATCAGTGATCACAGGCAAATTAAATTTCTTTGGGCAACGAGAACCAATGGAAAAATTAAACTATAATGGGTCAAGTCAAACAGTTTTCTTGTCCTGTCATCAATTTCTGATATCAGCTAGTAGGGAAGAATACAAGAACTAAGCAAGTATACAGCAATATTTTCCCAGAAAACCCTCCTAGTCTTCAACGACTTGTAATTAAACAACTTCTTGACATAAATGTGCTGATTCTGCACCTAAGAACCACTGACGTATTTTTCCCCTGCAAAAATCATGAGCTGCTTTTAGCAACCATGTAAAATTTTGACATCCTCAGTACAGTGGCAATTGTACAAAACTTAACTAGTTGTTAACTAGTGAAGAAGCATCTCTTTCAGTTTGTTCTCATCATCCCCTCCTCCCCAAATTAAACATATTGCAACTGTGTTCATATGTCAGAAGCAACCGTGCAGTCACTTTGTATTCACCAGGCATGCCTGATTTTTAGAGACTCCAGTCATGTCACCCAGAGTCACGTCTTTCCAA
>VYXC01006776.1:1011883-1085010 GCA_013397175.1 Platysteira castanea | reverse complement strand
AAAAAAATCAATATCTCACTATATAAATTATATTTATGTTGTTAGAAAGAAAACAAAATAGCAGCAGAAAAGCAAATCTGATCAGAAATCATGAGTTTGGGGTTGAAAATGCTTTTTTCCAAAGCATTCAGATTCTCACATGGAGCAGTAAAACTGGTATGAAAATTTAATTAGAATTGAGTACCACAGGATAAAATTAGAATAAAATTGATTTCAAGAGATAAACTTCTAAATTATTTCTAGTGCAAAATATGAGGTGGAGTGGCACTTAAGAAAAAATAAGACCTATTTAAAACTGGAAATTACATGCTTCCTAATTGGAATTCTTAAATCTTGAGCTTATAATAAAGAAAAATACAATTAAGGTTTTAGTTTAAAAACAAAATTTAAAAAGCAGTTCTTTTCTAGGGCAGATTTTTTATTTTTGATTCTATAAAACAATTTGATCTGTGGTTTTAAACCTTTGACTCTTTAAAGGAATTTGTTTGGTACAGAAGATAATCTCTTTCAAGACCATTAATATTTATTTTCATCTCTCCCATGCAAGCACCAGCAGTTAGCAAAGAGACTTACTGTTAGTAAAGCATCTTTTTCTCAGTCCTACAATACATTAATTTGGGATCCCAATGCCTACCCTAGATGAGCTACAGGTAAGTCACATATTTCCAAGCTTGACTCTGTCTTTCACACAGTGTGGTTTTCTGTCCGAGGCTGTCTGAACAAAGGCTGTTGTTCCATCAAGCAAAATTTCTCAGCTCAGCCATGGCTGAAAGCTGTACATGGGTCTATTTCTGCAGCACACCCCAAGTCAGCTCAAGTTCAACTCAGAGGTAACCAGCAATGGATCCCACTCAGTTCTAATGTCCAGAATGTGCTGCTGCAGGAGCTGTTCTGCATGTGCATTTGTCAGCCCTGCCACAGGGGACCTGATTTTCATGGCAGAGGCAGAGCAGACAGCGGGGAGCAAAAAGATGTTCAACTGAGAGAGCTTAATTTGCATTAGTTTCCATAATTAGCTGCTTAACAACTGCACTGCTCACTCAGAACCAGGCAGCAAGCCTGCTATTTTACTCCCTCTCCTCACTCAGTCCAGCACAAGTGGTGCAAGATAACCAAAAAATTGCTTCTTTTAAATCTGGAATTTTTGACAGAAAGAGGATGGACAATGGCTACACGTACATTTGTGCTGGGTTATCCCAGGGTAAAGGGCACTATAAACACTGGTGAAAGGATGGCAATGAACAACTACGGCAGGATGCCAGGGCTGGTAGTTATTCTAACTTAATGACAGCCAGAACATGGTCACTACTGTGACTACAATCAGTGATCACAGGCAAATTAAATTTCTTTGGGCAACGAGAACCAATGGAAAAATTAAACTATAATGGGTCAAGTCAAACAGTTTTCTTGTCCTGTCATCAATTTCTGATATCAGCTAGTAGGGAAGAATACAAGAACTAAGCAAGTATACAGCAATATTTTCCCAGAAAACCCTCCTAGTCTTCAACGACTTGTAATTAAACAACTTCTTGACATAAATGTGCTGATTCTGCACCTAAGAACCACTGACGTATTTTTCCCCTGCAAAAATCATGAGCTGCTTTTAGCAACCATGTAAAATTTTGACATCCTCAGTACAGTGGCAATTGTACAAAACTTAACTAGTTGTTNATCATAATCATCATCATCATCATCATCATCATCATCATCATCATGTATGTAATGTATGTAGCTAGTTATTCAAATCAGCCAAACGGCCTTTAAACAATTTTTTAAGTCACAGTGGTAAAGTTTATCTGAATTCAATGGCAATGAGGTTAACCACAGAAAACCAGAAATAATAAAGGCCCTTCCTGATTAGCCCAGGAAATTTTATATTCCTGCTGATGGTGAGGAGTAGACAACATAAAGAGCACTGTGAGCAGCTACATTTTAGAAAGAGCTGGCTATATCATACCTGGATAAGTTTGTTGAAAGCCTTGTGTATCTGCAAGGTCCTGNTACGGCAGGATGCCAGGGCTGGTAGTTATTCTAACTTAATGACAGCCAGAACATGGTCACTACTGTGACTACAATCAGTGATCACAGGCAAATTAAATTTCTTTGGGCAACGAGAACCAATGGAAAAATTAAACTATAATGGGTCAAGTCAAACAGTTTTCTTGTCCTGTCATCAATTTCTGATATCAGCTAGTAGGGAAGAATACAAGAACTAAGCAAGTATACAGCAATATTTTCCCAGAAAACCCTCCTAGTCTTCAACGACTTGTAATTAAACAACTTCTTGACATAAATGTGCTGATTCTGCACCTAAGAACCACTGACGTATTTTTCCCCTGCAAAAATCATGAGCTGCTTTTAGCAACCATGTAAAATTTTGACATCCTCAGTACAGTGGCAATTGTACAAAACTTAACTAGTTATTAACTAGTGAAGAAGCATCTCTTTCAGTTTGTTCTCATCATCCCCTCCTCCCCAAATTAAACATATTGCAACTGTGTTCATATGTCAGAAGCAACCGTGCAGTCACTTTGTATTCACCAGGCATGCCTGATTTTTAGAGACTCCAGTCATGTCACCCAGAGTCACGTCTTTCCAAAGCTGAGGAGTCAAAGCTTATTCATCCAGAAAACTACTGTGATGCTTCCAGACTTCTGATCACCTTTTACCATACCAATTGTGGGAAAAGAAACCAGAGGAAGGAACAACACATCATATTGACAATGTAAGTTGGTAATTTATAACGGCATAAAGAGGCTTTTCATNGCATAGGAATAAATATACTCCTCGCTCTCCTGAGTGGGCACTGTGGGTGACAGAAGCCTGGGGAGTTGGCTCTCATGGCTGTTGTTTTCTTTGGAAGGGCACAAAGTGAGAAAAGGGATGATAACAGCCATGCTTCACACTGACAGCTCCCTGGGTACAGGACAGACAGAGACAAGGGGCTGGGCAGAGAATCACCTCTCAGACAAAAGAAGAAAATCTATGTAAGGATTTTCACATAAATATTCCTTTGTAAAAATATCCTCCCATGACTTCTAGCTTAACACAGAGCGATAGATCTGAGAGTCCCTTGCCATCCTTGAGACACACTGAATGTGTCTTTGCATTTGTATCTCGGCCAGAAAAAAAATAGGCCTGACCCTGAGAGACAGCAGGAAGAAACAGAAAATAAAGGTGGGATCCATATTCCCTAAAACCTGAGTGCTAGAGATTGTCATTTATGCTAGAGAAACACTTTTTCCCTGGTCTTGGACTCGTCTCTTAGCAGTGGAAAGATGATCCAAACCAGTACAAAGATTCCTCCATGGACAGTGCAGAAAGTCTCAATAACTACCCCAGGCTAAAGTGCCAACTATGACACAGTTACATTTAGATGAGATGACTTCTGGAAGGGTCTTGATTTTTCAGTGGAAAGGTTTCTATAACAATGACATAATATGTTTTTGAGCATTTGCTTTATTCACTCTGCAGATCTTCCCTAAAACATGTGTGTCACTCACAAATTCAGCAGAAGATGGGTACTTGATTTCAATCACACTTTCAGGGGACTAAAATGACCAAGGCAATGACCCTGTCCTTAGCATGTGCCAGGTCTGGAAAGATGGAAAGCAATAGCTATGGTGTAATAAAGTAATGAAAATACAATTTAATTGACAGAATTTTCATTTAAAATAAAAACATGTAAGAACCTCATGGATGCAATATTCGTTACAACTTATGATGTCAATTTCTTGATCTTTCATTATGTTTCCTTGACCCACAGGCATTTGCAAATGCCTGCAAAAATTTAGGCTCATTTTGAGACTGAAAACCCTCCTAAACTTCATGCTGTAAAGATTGTTTTATCTTTTTGCAATTGATATGAAAAATATTTGACTACTTACATTGGCAGCAAAGATCTCATTAGTGGAACCCACATACTCCACTGCTAACAAAGGCTTGGGATTGTGGAATTGACAGGAAAGCGTATTTTGATTTTAAATGGATAAATACATGGGTCATCTACCAGCAGTAAAAAATGAAGAAGCACACATACATATTCATAGTTATGAAGACAGGAAATTAAAAAGTAGCCTCTGGTAAGTAAATATGTTGATATTGTATTTCAAAGAATTGTTAAGTTCCTCAAAAGAAATGCTAAAACCCAAATCAAAGCAAATAAAAAACTCAAACCCATAATAAATAATGCAGTTTAGTTTTAAGTATAGCACACAATTCTAGCCTGTAAAGAATCCCAAAACGTATGGTTTGTTTTAGACCTGAAAGAGAATATGTGAAGGAACAGTATCAGGAACACAGAGATGGAAGACCTAGGAAAAGTGTAGGTTGACATATTCTATCAAGAAAAAGCTGGAAGAAAAGCCTCCCAAGGGGACAAGGTCTTCATTTTTTAATAATGCATGCTAGTGTGAATTAGGAACAGGAACTAAAATGCTGTGAAATCAATATAATTAAAATATTTTGCCGAGGGGTTGAGAAGAGTATCATGGAGGAGAAAGTTGTATTCCTTTTAGACAGGAATGCATGCCTATGTTTATGTGTCATCAATATCACTCCTACTTATATCATACAAAGAGTTTTCGTCATCAGAAGCCCAGAATTCTGTCTGTTTGGCATATAGCTACAGCAGTGGGAAGAAGTAGGAGAAAAAGGAAACTGTATGAGGTTAAACTCCTGAGAAATCAGCATGAATTTTGTAAGCGCTAAATACCAGATAAAGCATATAGAAAATACTTTAGGGTGTACCCAGCTCTACACCAAACAGACAAAACAGGCACAAAATGTATTAAAAAACAGAGCCAATAAAAGATCAGAAAGGCACAAGAAACCATATGAACCCTCCAGTCTGTGTTTGGGGCTGGGAGATTACTGGATAATCTAGAGATGTGACTCATGCAGTTATACGTACCCTCTTTTAGTCCGTCCTTTATCTCATCAAATAATCCATCAGAATTCAGGCTGCCTGCCCAACAGCTACATCAACAGATATCAGTCAATCAACCCCCTCAATGGTGCACTCTGTCAAATTGCATTATTTTGCTGGACACCAAACCAGGTTATGCGATGCTGTCCTCCTTTGGCAGACGATGTTGAGGACAACAGCACCAGAGACCAAGCTACTTTTACCTTGGCAGTGTTGAGGTCCTGATGGCTGGTAAGTCACAGGCAAGTGAATGATGTCACATATATGAAAGCATGATGGTTTTGGCTGAGGTAGAGTTAGTTTTCTTCACAAGGCTATTATGGGGTTGTGTTTTAGATTTGTGCTGAACACAGGGATGATAATACAGAGATGATTTTGTTATTGCTGAGCAGGGCTTTCACAGAGCCAAGGTTTTTTCTGTGCCTTGTACTGTCATGCTGGCAAGGATTTGCAGATGCATGGGACACTGGGAGGGGACACAGCCTGGACAGCTGTCCCCAGGTGACCCAAGGGATATTCTGGACCATCTGATATCATGCTCAGTGTATAAACTGGGGGGAAGAAGGAGGAAGGGGAAGACATTTGGAGTTGTGGATCTTGTCTCCCCAAGTAACCATTACATGTGACATGTCCTGGAGGTGGCTGAACACCTGCCTGCCCATGGGAAGAAGTGAATGAATTCCTTGTTTTGCTTTGCTTTCATTTGTGGCTTTTTCTTTTAAATTGCCTTTATATCAACTTTATATCAACCCACAAGTGTAGAAGAAGAGTAAACAAGCAACTATGGGGTGCTTGGTTACTGGCTGGGGTTAAATCATGACAGAAGGGCAAAGGGACTGGGTTAGAATTGCCACCACCTACTGAGTGATGGTTAATTTAATTTTATCCATTTTACTATATGTTACATAAACCAGGACATAAATGGGATAAAGGTCCCTGGAGTGTTTTAACTTAGAGGAGAGCAGTGTCCCCCAAATGACATTATGTAGGGCATCACAGAGATAAGAGATGTCATATTCTTTGATAGAAAGTCATGGCCTACCAATAAAGAGAGTTACACTCATACACTGCAAGGGCTAGAAGGAATAGTCTGTCCCTTGCTGTGTCCAAAATCTGAAAACCAGAAAATCCAAACCAGTTTTGTGTAAGCTGAAAACATTGCTGGGGAAAACCACTACAGCTCCAGTTATACCATTCCAGTATCCAGATAGACTCTGCCAAACAAGTTCAAGATACAGAGGAAATGGCCTGCCAACTCCTAATTTCATGCATACTTCAGGAAGACACAAACACAGAAAAGGAAATAATTATGGGATACCTTCTTTACAGCAAAAGCTTATTTCTATTCTCTGCAGCCTGACATTCATTGTCTTTTAGAGCTAGTCTGTATTGTAGCAGTTATAGCCAAAATCACAAACCAAATTAAGTCCTCAGGGCCATATCCTACTAAACTGAGATGCTGGAAATATTAAGGAAGTTATCTTCTAAGCTGGGTAGTGTCCATTAAGATCTTAGAGCAGTTTCCAACTTTGGTCATCAAGTCCCCATCTTTAAATGGGTTTGGGTCTGTCCCACCAAACCAAAAAGGTGTTTCATGCATGCCGAGTCCTGACAACACTACTCAGCAGAGACAACCACAACCTGCTCACTGATACTGGGACATCAGAGTCTAGATAAATTAAACTGGGAATTAACATGAGTAGGAAGACTAATGCTTGTACAGCTACTGTTATAGGGCTTTATTTGAGGTTATTTTCTAGGAAAAAAATGTTTATTTTCTAGGTTCCCCAGTCTTGCTGACAGCCAACAAGAATACCAATTCTATTATTGTTTTTTAATTTAATTTTTGGCTGAGTGTGAATTCATATAGTGCAAGGAGAATTGTCTTATATTTAACATGTAACATGACCACTATTTATTATTTTTCTTTTTATGTGATAAATTTAAATTGCAGGTGGCCTGGTAACAGAATGATTCTCTTTTGTGAGTTTCTTTCCTTGTTTGAAGGTTTTTAATTAATCTTAATAGTTAAAAAAAAAAAAAAAAGGACCTACAATTCAACTAGATACAATAAAGGTAAGCCAGAAATATGTGCATGTGCAGGTATGTGATTATGTGCATAAAAAAGGGCAAAAAGCAGTAAACCCAAAACATTTAAACTCAAGTGTGTTGCTAATATAAAGCACTTTGCTATGCCATGAGAGATACATTTTCATATACCTTCATACACCTTTTCAATACTGCTGTAAGGTCTCCCGGGGGTATTCTCTTCTCCAGGCTGAACAAACCCAACCTTCTCATCCACCAGCATCCTCATGTCTTGCTCCATGGGGCTACTCTCTCCTTTCAGCCTGTATTTGTGCTTATTTCTCTCATTCTGATAGCTCATTCTTAGTCTGAATTTTTTTTCTTTGGTAAGTTTTGGACCTTTCCAAGGAATTCATAATTTAAATCAAAAGAGATACTATTGTTTTCTTTCCCTTCAGATGGAAAGATGCAAATGCAAAAGGGCTTTAAAGGTCTTTGTCCAAATAACCTTTCTTCTCACCTGTTGTAAAAGAATCAGTTATGGCATACAAATCCCACTTCCATTAACCTTTTGAGTACTGTTCACATCCTTGCACAGTAATTCTCTTGCACCATATGCCAAGGAACAGCTGACATATCCTTTAAAAGTCTGTTTTGCTTTATATTTTGACTGTTCTAATTAGTTTGCAGGTGAGACGACTGGAAGTATTAAACTGAATCTTAATTTACAGTTTCAAATTAATTCCCAGCTTAAAATGATTGTTTTCCATCCTGCTAACCCTGTTCAGTACTCAATGCTCAAAGGTTAGACAGTAGGCATAATTAAATATTAACAGTGATTTTTTTAATAGCACTGCAGGGAACTGAGCTTAATTTCCCAGTGCTTTGCAAACCTTTACTTCAAGCTAAGAACTTTACCTTTTCTATCCTACATAGTAGAAACATAATCTCGTGGTCATATACCTAACAGTTGTTTTTGTTAATGTTAAATATCTGTATTTTTTATACTCTGTTCCTGACCTACACTTACAGGTGAGAAGCTGATTCCCATCCACCGATAGGCATAGCTCCACTTTTCACATCTCTGTAAGTATGATCAATATCGAATCCAGTGTGCCTGATGTAACAATGTTCCTCCTCACTGCTACAGGCATCTGTCTTGGGGTCACTTTAGGATGCTGTATCCCCTATCGCCTGCTCTATGCCCAGACATTAATCCTGTGTCTTTCTGTGCCTTTAAGAGAAATGGGGGGGAAGCCAGTGGAATTCTTCCAGCAGCTTGTGTTCAAAATGGAGATAACTCACTGGCTCTTCTCCTCACCTCTTGGCTCTCTGCAGCAGGGAAGAGGGTGGCATTCTCTTGCTTTTTAGCTAGCTTCTTGTTTGCTGGCTAAAGCATGGAGTTTCCTGGGACTTTGGCTTCTTCTTTTTCTCTTCTGGACTGTTCAGCAACACCAGAACATCGTCGGGAGGCCCTGCACTGCGGTCCGGAGGGGCCCACGCCGAACCCCAGCTCCACAGAGGAGAGAGCCACACTCACAGAATGGACTTTGAAATCTTCCCAGGTTCTCTCCACAGTGAGAGGCATCATTCTTGTTCCATGTCTGCGTGCACTTTACTTGTTAAAGAAATGGGTTTTTTCACTTTCCTCCAAGGAATTTCTTTTCCGAACCTGGTGGAGGAGGGGCTGCTGAAAGCTGCCTTCTATCAGAGGGACGTTCATTTCAGACACTCCTCCAAATTTGTCTCAAACCAAAACAGCATCCTGTCAATCTGTTACAGAAAAGAGTAAAAAGCCCCATTAAAACATTTAGCAGATACCAAGGGAAGGCAAATTAGAGCGAACCTGGACGAAGAACTTACAGAAGAGTTTGAAGGCAGCAACTTATGATAGTAAAAGACTCAGAATGGTAAAAGACTCACAATGGCAAAAAGGCAGAAACTATCACAGTAAAAAGTTGGAAGGAACCTTTTGAAAAACTAATCTTGTTTTCTTCCTTCAGTGTGGAAAACAAAAGAACAATTTCTAGACACAGCTACTGTTAGAGCTATGTTATAATTGGTCGGTTTGCCCAGTCACCCCAGATGTTTTGTGTCAATCATCCCAGATATTTATAAATCTTGTCCGAATTTTAGCTTTTCCTTTAAAAAAGTAAATACAATTCCAGTGTCTGGTAATAGAAAACATAAGTGTTATGTACAGAAAGAAAGAGAGCTGCAGAAGATGGAAAAAAATACTAGTTAAGATCATGTGCTTTACCATATCATTCTACTTATATGATCAAGAGCAGGAGACAAATGATAATACTCAATATGGAATAAGACTAATTAGAACAAAATTATTATTGTTTTTAATACCCATACACTAATGCTTAAACTCTCTAACACTATGTGTATTAAGAATTTTTAGCAGGTTCTATTTATCTTTTAGATATAATTTACAACAGCAATTACATAGAAGTGCCAGTTAGCCTTCCATAATACAAATTTGGGAGTAGTTAAAATTTAGGATGCTACTAATACCGAGCTTCCTCCCCTTTGCCCTTTATGACACTGCACCACCTGATTTTCATTGATTTTAAACTATTTTACACCTGAAGAGGTTCTTTTTTTGTTTTACTTAATACATGAGGTCCTGTTGCAGAAAAGCAGCCACTGCAGTAATAGATAACAATTATTTTACAGATGAGCAAGAAATGAGAAATTACTATTTTCTGGTATATCTTATACAAGTTTAGCGTGTGCATTATGGATAGATCATGCCACAGTTCTTATTACTTTGCATGACTTCTGTGGTTGTCCAGGCTATTTGGTGTACTATAATAAAATTAAACATAGTGAGAAAGGCGATAATGCACAGTTTTCTTTAAAAATCCAAATAAACTCAATGACAAGTGGTGTAGATCAAAGCAGGCCATTATCATACTGTGCCAAGGTGTTGAAAAGTCCTGCAAGTCCTTCATTTAGGAAGAGTTTTGTCAGAAAAACACTCATAAGAACACATTTTCTTTGTATGGGCTCCAATTAGACTAAATTTGATAGAGGATAAGTGCTCCACTTTAACAATTAAATCAAGAGCCAGAATGAAGCTGATCTCCAGAGGTCCCTTTGAACTCCATTATTCCATGATTCCGTGATATTGTCCAAGAAAGCTGAGGAGAGACTGTTTATTGTTTGTGGACCTTTAAAGACTATTTCAATTGTTGTTATTTTTTTCTTTGAAAACCAGGCTAAAGCATACAAAATCACCTATGAGTTAATCCACACATTAATTTATAGAAACTTTGCTAAAAGGTGTTCACGGACAGTGATCAATGGACCCTCAGTGAAATGGAAAGAGGATTAGAGCACACTACCTGCCTTGCATTCACCATGTGTGTGCAATCAACTTTGGCTTGGAAATAGTGAACAACTTAAGATTTACCTTAGCCCAAGGCTGTTTCCAGAGGAAGTTAGTAGGATGAACTATAGATGCTGAAAATTTACTGAATTCCTTGCATGGTAGCTTCCTGGACATAAACCCCTTAAATTAAGACAAATCTGTTTCAGGATTTCTCAAGGGTGTCCTCAAAATTATGACCAGGAAGATTATGCTTTAATTTCAATTAAATAGAAGGGAAAATATTGATTCCTTCTTCCTCAGGAATTAATATTTGTGCTGTTCAAGGTATTGAATCTCTTATATGAGTTTAAAATGCCAGGCAAAGCAGAGAAACCATTAATAACATGAATATAAAAGCAATCTAATGGATTCATTATAATCTACATACACACATAAAAATTGATTATAATCTACCACTTCTCATCCTGAAGCACATATTTTGGTTTATAGTACCTCATTAATTTTAATTGTAAACCTAGGAAATAATCTCTTCTTCTCCCTGCTAGTATACAGAAAGTGAAAATGTGACTGATACATTTGCCATTTTGTTTCAAGTCATTAACTTTCCCTACAAGCCTGTACAGAGTTTCTGAGGCATTGAGCAAGTTTTTAAAACCCAGTAGAAAATAAAGGATTCTTTAAAAAGAAAAAAAGGAAAAAAAAAGAGAAAAAGAAAGACAGAGATAAAGGACTATCAAAGAAAGGTCATAAGATATGCATCCCTACAACTCAGGCTGAAGCAGCTCTGTCATTCTCTTATATCTGGTAATATATCCATGAACTTACAACCAAACTGAATTTTTAAATTACAGTTGCAGTTGCTGTAATGGCTTGCATTTTCTGTGTCTTCTAAATATTCCAAGACTTAAAAAAACAACAATAAAGGAGAACAGAGAAGAAAAAGCACAACAGTTATCATCTCCATCTTATCTTCTGTCCTTATTATGTTAATGTACCGGAGGAATTGGACCACAGCAGACCTGGAGTGGATCAATACTGACAACTGCACAATCTGTTTTTAATAAGAGCAAATACTGCAAGATGAACTTTTCTGCCTTATTTGACAGAATTCCTTTGTTTGGAGAAATAGAAATTTGAATAATTTAATTTTGAACTGTGAGCTACAGTGCATGGTTCTAGGTTTGTAGTGCAGAATAGTACTGCAGCAGTAGAGTATAGTATTATATATGCTACCATAGTGTACTGTTTTTTCCATGCGTTGGTCTCCCACTTGCAAGCAGCATTTGATTCTAGCTAATCTGTTCTCTGCTTATTAGAAGTTTCAGAATCATGACCACTTCCTCTAGGCTGCATGAGTATCCCAGCTATGACGCTGACGTCTTTCAGAAATCTATCTGTAAAATTATTCAGTCTATCAAAAAACAAACAAACAAAAAAAAAAAAAACAAACAAAAAAAAAAACCAAAAACCAAAACATTGAGAGGAAAGACTTCTTTTGCATTTTTTCATCAGCCTGGACTTACTAGACAGCAAGATGTTAAATTTCAGTGGATTATTTAACCTGTAGTCCTGTATAACACTGTCTAAAGAACTTAACCCAAACTATCCTTCATTTATTTTCATATTTTTTTTCAGCTGAACAGAGGCAGTTCATTAACAGTGAACCCTGAGCCGTTCAGACTGTCTGTGTGCACTCTTTGGGCAGCAACTGCTGCACTCAATACTGTTTAACAAGCACCATCGTCTAAGAAATATGTTATACAGAGTATTACCCTCTAAACCTTATAATATGTAAAAGGATACAGGAACAGATAAAGCCCCACAGGTCATAAAGACTTGCATTTTGCAGGAATTAAAGGTATATAAATATTATGTGCTAGGAGGAAACCAATACATCACACACAAAATATAGCCCAAAGGAAATAAAATAAAATCCAGCTGCAGGGTCTGACCGAAAAGCCTTTTTATCTACCACATCATTAGTATTACATATTTGAGTGTGTGAGTCACAAAAGTGTACTGTAGATCTTCTTTTGATTCAACCTTGTTACTAGTTGTAAGTGTCTCCTTCTACATGATTACCCGAAATTTGGGGAAAAAATGGTACAGAAGCACAGAGAACACAGAGAACACTGAAGTTAGAAGCACAGAGAACAGCAGAGAAAAAAAGAAATTCTTTTTTCCTTGCTAGTGCCTGTTGAAAAGCATCTTCTCCTCAAAATACTCATCATTTTTTTTCGATATATACTGAATTTATTAACCTGGTAAGGCACCTGTTTAATTTGTCTCTTCTTTTCGACTCCTGCTTCTAGGTACTTAATCCCACACTCCTGTATCTCTTTTCAGAATGACCATTCATCTAAACCAGTGGTCACTTGGGACTAAAGTGTGGCAAGAAAAAAGGATGGACTTTTAAAAGTGTTTGGAAATACCTGTGTGTCAAATTCTTAATATCTTTCAGTGCACACTTTGTGTCTTGGCAAATTTAATCCAAACTGCATTTTTTAGAGGTGTTTAGAAGACTATGGAGAAAAGCGAGTTTGCATGATTCATATCTGAAGAATTGCTTTGTTTCTCTTGTGACTGCAGAATAGTAAGCACTCACTCTGAATATGCAGGAGGCAACTGCTGCTCCTATGCATGCAGATCCCTATTTAATGTACTTTATCTGAAATTGTGAAGAATGCAATCCAGATTGCAGCTCCTTTGGAAAAATGACCCCTAATTTTTTGCACTTGTCATTTAGGGTTTGGAGATAATTTTTTTAGAAATCCAGTACAGCCAATGGAAGCACTCACATGTAACCAGAAGAGTGCACAATACAGAGAAATATACTTTTTTTTCAATCTGGGCTCACAGACAAAATCTGTCCACAGGAACTGCTGTTAAAAAACATATAATGATTCTGTGCTATGAATTAAATCAGACTGAGTTTGTATAAATCACTTCAGCATCCATTAGGCAAAAGAAACACCCAACCAATAGCATTTTATCTACCGGCCAGCCTCATGCTGTCAAGAGAAAAAGTAGAGATGGTTTCAGAGCGTCCAGGAGTACGTAGCAAAGGCTCCCATTAACCCAGACATCAGCTACTGCTGCCTGAATTCCTGCCAGTATCATCCAGCAGCTAGTGGATCCTTTAATGCCTGCAAACTCCGTGAGAGTATGCAGCTCATTGCTATCACCAAATTGCACTACATAGCAGTGGTATTCACCTTTGCAGATATACAACCGAAAAGGATACACAGAAATATTATCTAGCCCAAGAATAAATGCACAAATACGGGGGAGTTGGTTTTTTTGTTTTTGTGGAAAAGAGCTCAAATTAAAAATATTGACAAACGTGAAAAAAAAAGTTAAAATAAATATTTTCAATACTGAAAATATTTTAGGCAACAGTCACCCTCCTAGCAATTTTATTGCCTGCATGATGTAGAACAGTACTGGGAGACAGCCCAGTGTGTTCATGTTCCCTGTACTCCAGGCTGCTCAGGAAGGCATGGCATCAGCCAGGAGCTCGCAGCTATCGATACAAAGTCAGACAGGTATATTGACTCCTTGGATTGTCTATAAAAATGGAAATTTATCAGCAGGCATTTTTCAAACACACTGCACATCATGAATTATTTAGCAGCTGCCTAACCCTGCTCTATGCTGCAACTCTGGCAACAGTCAGTGCAAGCAGAAAACTTTGCTTGGCACTTGCCAGAAGTATTGCAATCTCATAAATTAATTAGGTGCAATCTAGGGGCCTGGAATTTGCTTGCTGCACTCCATGGTGGCTCTATATCTAGGATAAGCTCATGACTAACATTAAACTGTACTGCCACAGAGTTACTTTGAGAAATGGTCCAGTCCCACTTTTATAGGGTTTCGTTTGGGTTTTTAGTGCATTTTGTTGCTGTTTCTATATTCCTTAATTAGCGCAAGCAGGTAGATAGGTACAGCATTTTCAAGTAAGAAGTGAAAAAGGCAATGTCAAAACAAATGGGACTCTTTTCTCCAAGATACTTAGTCCTCAGATGCTGTGGCCATAGAGCCAAACTGGAAGCAGCCAGAGCACTGCTGGAAGTGCTCAGCAGCTGTAAGGGTGAAAACCTGCCATCTGTTGCAAAAGAAAAAGCATAATATAATTTTTTTAAAAGAAAAGAGTATAATAATATAAAAAGTAAGCAACACATATCCAAGAGAGGTATATTTATACATGCAGAACAAGACACTTCTCAAAATGCCAGAGGTCAGCTGCCTGCCTGGATACAGCTATGATATTGACTGGATGTTGAATCCTTCTTTTATCACATCTGCTACTTTATAAACATGAAGAGAAGTAGAAGGAGCAAAGGGGCTCACCCTTTACTCTTATGCCACAATAAATCCCACTTTCTTTCAGAACCGACACGACAGGTGTCTCTCAGTTTTAGCACATCACACTGTCGCCTTCTCAAAAGGTATCTTTGCATCCCTGTAAATGGCACCACCTAAATCTATTTTCACAATGGATGTGAAGCTCTCCTAAAGCCAAATCCAGGCCACCTGCTGCAAGTATGCTGGCCAACTCTGTTCTCCCACATCCTGGGCTGAGCTGCTCTGTTCCATACAAGCAGAGATTTCTCACTGATCTCCAAGTACAAGCAACTCACGTTTTATGCTGTAACAGTGCAGCCCCCAGTCCACTTTGAGAAACAACAACAGTTTAAATGGTTTGATTTGATTAAATAGATGCAAAATAGAAGCTGGCATTAATGGATCCTTCACTTTCCCCACTGTTCCAGTGATTAGATATTAAGCTCTCAGGGTATTATTAGAACCCACATTTCCTTCAAATCTCTAGACAGTTAATTTGGAAGTTGTGATTTTTGAAAGGAGGCTGATTTCACCTTTTTCAAAATCAGAGGCAGAGAATTTTTCCCATGTTCTTGAAACATCAGTAAGATGGGGCAATGTTACAAACACAACAGGCTCTTTCTTACAAAACTGTTTGGCTAAAAATATTCAGAAAACATACTGAATATTAATGGAGTGAGAAAATATCCTTTTGTTTATATTAAAGAGTTCCCCATCACATAAAATACTGTGGTAGCAGGCACTGCTATGGGAAAA
Source organism: Platysteira castanea (assembly GCA_013397175.1). Classification (NCBI taxonomy): domain Eukaryota; kingdom Metazoa; phylum Chordata; class Aves; order Passeriformes; genus Platysteira; species Platysteira castanea. Next base: position 1,069,612 of record VYXC01006776.1, on the reverse strand, counting down.
GGAAGAGTTCAGAGTGTTCTGAGTTCAGTTCATTCACTTTCACAGACTCTGCCTCCCAGGAGATAAACAGGAAAAGAGTAGACATAGTAGGAAAAGAGGAAGGACTGGAAAAGCTATTCACTTGTGCTTGTGCTATTCACTTTTAAGGAAAGGCACATGTGGAAAATCAGCCTCTGCTTCCTCCTCTTCCACCAGGAAAGAGACCTCATTCCTGGCACCCCCACATGATTATGAAGTGGAAATGGATCCTAACCTTTTCAAGTGTTGAACATACAAGGGTTGAATAAACAAAAAGACACGTTAGAAGTTGAGAGAAGGAATTACCTCACCACATGTTCATTATGCTCTTCAGTAATTTGGGTCTGCACCACCTAGCATGAACTGGCACTGACCACACTCTGAAATATTTTGTCTTGTGAGGATACAACCAGAAAGGAAATATTTCACTATGATTCAGTGACTGAGAGACACTGTTCAAAGATGCTTCTACATTAAAGTGCTGTGATTCAATGCCTTCTTTGGGTTAATATTCCGTGAGGATCTTCTATATTTTCCACTGACCACTAGGAGAAGGTGCAGGGCTACAAATTTAAGTAGAGCAGAGGTCCTTGAAAATCATGTAGAAATTTTCAGCTAACTGCAATGCATGCCTAAATTGTAGGTCAAGTTTTAAGGCATCTGTCTAAAAGTCCCCAAATCAATCTTTAAATTCTCCATTCAAATTGCCTTGATTTAGAACATTTAAGATTTTGGCTGACCTAATGTGACAAAGGAGACAGTTTAGGGCTTTTATATGTCCAGATGTCTGGCTTCAAGTTCAAGGTGTTACTGCAGAAGGAATTCCTTGCTCTTCATAAGAACACAGTGAGCATGGAAAAGCTCTTTGGGCTTACTAGTTTGTGGATGCTTTGGAGATATCTGGGAGTTTGTTATCTTTTGGATTTGCTACTTTATCAAAACTGGAGCTGATATTCTTACTTATGAGCTGGAAATTAATCCTTTAACACAGTGAAGTTATTTTTTCCAAGACTATAAGAAATTCCATTTTCATGGCTGTTTTAGTTGTCATGCCCAAAGGCACACCATCATTCACCTGTGTCAATATCTTACATACTCCCTGTGAAGATCTTTTATAGCTTAAAATCTTGGAAATGCTTCCTGCTCTCTTTTACAACAAATATAAATCTTTCTTCTGTTCAAACAGATTCTGAATAAAATGGAATAAGCTCTTAAATAAGATCTCTAGATGTGTCCTCCATTTGCTTTTTGCCTTTACAGCCTTCTGCTCACTATGCAGTTTGTGATGTATTGTATATTTCAGGCTTTTATTTTTTTAATGTTTCTAACTAGTAAAAGAGTTATCCCATCTCCCAGCTCTTCTCCAGTTACTGTTACCTTTTCTTCCGTCTTTGAAGCTTCATCAATGCTATCAAGCAACAAGGCTAGCTATGTATTTAATATTTATATATAATATAATTAAATATTTCAATTCTCCAAATGATTTCTGTGGTACTGTTTGAGATCCCGGGATTTTGAAAAAAACGGTCAGAGAGGGGCATAAATTCTTGAGTTTGAAAATCTGTTCTACTGAGTCAATGCGTGGGTTTCCCCAGTAATCCTCAGATAGAGACACACTAGTCTGAAGTGTTTCTAGGGCATTATCACTCCACACCAGATTCCTTAGCAGGAAGCATCAGTTTGACTTCAATGACCTATATTAGTTTACATCTAAAGAGGATCTTGCCTACTGAATTCATGCACAGTATTTCTTATTGGCTTCCTATAAGATCTAGAAAGGTACAAAATGCAGACTGATTTCGTCTCCCCAGTTTTTTATTCATTTTATGGGACAAGGAGGAGAGAGCTCATTTCTTTGTTCTCTTGATAGAAAGCACAACTCTTTCCAGAAGTTCGTCACCCTTTCCTGATATATATGAGTGGCTGCAAGAAACACCCATTTTTCCAACATTTTACTCTCCTTTCTCTTAGCTTCTCTATGTAGTACTTTGAAATGATAATATATATTTATAAAATGACCCTCACCTGAAACTTCCTGCAGTATTACCAACCACATGCCCTACTATCAGCTGCTCTTATAGTTCATTTACAAGAGTTTGCAATTTGATCCCTGCAAAGTGCAATTCCTGAGATGCCTTGCCGCTCTTCCAGTACCTCAGAACAAAACCGAAGCCCAAATGAAGAGATTGCACAAAGAAGACTCATCCCTGTGGAAAGAAACAGAGTACACACAAGTCCTTTTGTACAAATACAGGTAACAAGGTGCAGAACAGAGCTAAGTGCTTAAGACTGTGATTAAGAAGGGTTGAAGGACAGTGAGAGAGGGAACGTTCAGAGAGCAGTAGGGTAAAAGTTCAGCTTTTAAACAGAAATTGCAGTTTGCAAATAGAGAACATAGTTTTTGTGGTTTAGATATTCTTGGCACTTACCTAAATCTTTGAGACCCATAGGATCTTTTGAGGTTCAATCTCATTGTCGACACAGGCTGTAATCCTTGAGTGAAGGATCTACAAATAACTAACCTTCTCAAACTGTCAGGACTTGTTGCAGAATTTGCTGAGGCAGGACTGTAAGATAAATACTGCTTTGACAGTCAGCACTGCAATATGTTTAGAAAAATCATTGTATTTTTCCAGATACAGCACAGAGAGACCACATGAAAATGGTTCAATCAACTTTTCCTTGATATTTCCTCCAAATATTCCAACTCTGCAATTGCAAGTGTACCCTAATACTCAAAATAGAGACAAATGACGACATTATTCATCTCATCAAAGTGTCTATTTCTGCACTCAAACAAAATATGTATTTACAATGACCTAAAGGAACGTCATTCTCTTTCTTATAAACAGAGATATAAAAATTAATAATTTAATCATTTAAATATAAGTCCTTTCCACCTAACAGGCTGTAATTGCTTTCCACTTTCTTTACCTGGTTATTCTAGTGTAAAACTACACATCTACCTTCAGTATTTAACAATGTCTGTTGGCATCAGGGACTTTCACACACTCTTTCTCCAAGACAGGTGGGGTTGCCACGCAGCTGTGACCTGCAGTGGTGCACACATTGCATCAATCATGATGCCCTTAATGAACCTGCATGCTCTTTGATCCTCAGGTTGGTACAGAAGACATCACCTCCCAGCCTCAAGATGAAGCAGCTGGGAGCCCCATGGGCTTACACAAGTGTATATATTCCTGTTACACTCCTACCCAATATTGCTCCATGAGATATTCGTCCAAACTGAGGCTTCCACCAAAAGGTGTGCATCTGGTTGAAAAACAAATAAACACCTGAATTCAAAATATATTTGTAAAAAGTGTTTTCCTCCCCAGATTCATCAAGACAGAGCCAGGCCCTCAACTGGCATAAATCAATGTAGACCACAGACACAGAGACTTCCGTGTAAATTGGGCTATTTTGCTTTTAAATGGCAAAGTCTTATGAGGGGCAAATTAAAGTGCACAGACCACAGACTTCTGTTTAATCATAGAATCACAGAATTGCTAAAGTTGGGGAAGATCTCTAAGATCATCAGATCCAACCATTAATGTAGCACCACCACCATGTTCACTACTAAACCATCTCTCCAAGTGATATATCTACATATTTTTTGAATATTTCCAGGGATGGTCATCCAAACACTTCCCTGGGAAGATTTTTCCAGTGCCTGATCACCCTTTCAGTGAAGAATTTTTTCTTAAAATCCAATCTAAACTTCCAGTTGTGCAATTTGAGGCCATTTCCTCTTGTCCTATCACTTGCTATATAGGAAAAGAGATCAACTCCCACCTCGCTGCAGCCTCCTGTCAGGTAGTTGTAGAGAACAATTAGGTCACCCCTCAGTGTCCAGGCTAAATAACTCCAGCTCCCTGAGCTCGTCCTCATAAGACTTGTGCTTGTCACCCTTCACGAGCTCTGTTGTCCTTCTCTGGACGTTCTCCAGGACCTCAATGTCCTTCTTGCAGTGAGGAGGCTCAAAAGTGAACCGAGTATTTGCAGTGAAGCCTCATCATTGCTGATGACCAACACCCCGAGGTCCCTTTCTACCAGGCAGCTTTCCAGCCACTCTTCCCTCAGCCTGTAGCATCGCATGAGGTTGTTGTGACACAAGAGCAGGACACAGCACTTCACCCAGCTGAATCTCATACAATTGGCTTCAGTGGATCAATCCAGCCTGCCCAGATCTCTCAGCAGAGCCTACCCTCAAGCAGATCAACACTGACAGGAAAGGGAATTTTTGTTATTGTTGGAGCTCAGCATACAATGGGTGATATGTTCGTATGTCATATATGTGAAAGAAATAAAATTATGCTTTTCCATGTGTATCCACATGCCCGTACTTATCTATCAATCTCTAACTATACTCTTTTAGAGTGGGGCAGATATATAAAGGTGAAGGATGATTTATATCAAACAGCCCTGATCATTGCACAATATGTGTTCTATTACCACTGTATCACAGACAGCATCTTATCTTCCAGTCTGTTTGCTGGCTCTATCTGTTGCTCTTCTGAACTTTTCTTATAGCTACTATTTCTCTTTATAGGGTTTATCCATAATATGTTAAATTTCTTCATCTTCCTAATCAATTTAGAATGGTGTACTAGTACCCTCTGTTAATTATCATTTATCATCTTTGACTTTGACCTTCCCAGTATGCGTAAGTATTAAATACATAACAAATGCATACTGGGAACGTATCCTACCATTATTAAATGGAATTCAGAAACATGTCAAAAACAGTATTGGAAAAAAGCCCCCCACATCTTTATGGAAACCATTCTCTCACTGTAGAAGGGGTTCAGGTTGAACAGCTTATAATCGACACAAGAACTTTATAATTCAGTATTACATGGGAAAAAAATAATTTTCTTCGAGAAAAAAGAGTCCTCTCTACACCTGTGCCCCCAAATGCAAGTCTGCCAGAACTAGTCTCTCATTAGTTTGGAGTATATTGTCTTGGAGCTCTATGGCCATAAGGACTTGTGTCATCCTCACACTTAAAGTGCATTCTATTCCCTCATACAGATCATTGATAAGGACCTTACTGATTATTATTCATTTATGATTATTTATTATTAATAAGGATAAAGATATTAAACAGACTTGGCTCCAAACTGAGCCCTGGGGAGTCCCACTAGTGGCTGGCTGCCCTCTGGATTTAACTCCACTCACCATCACTCTGGGCTCAGCATCCAGCCGGTTTTTTAACTCAGCAAAGAGCACATCCATCCAAGCCATGAGAAGCCAGTTTCTCTAGGAGAATGCAGTGGGAGACAGCATCAGGAGCAGTGTCTAAAGTCCAGCCAGACAATATCCACAGCCTCATCCCTTTAGTGGGTCACCTTGTCATGGAAGGACATCAGGTTGGTAGAGCAGGACCTGCCTTTCATAAACCCACACTGTCTGGGCCTGATCCACTCAAGATCCCAGCCCTAAGATCAGGATGAGAGGTCTATAGCTCCTTCATCCTCCTTGTGGCCCTTCTTGTAGCTGGGTGTCACATTTACTAACCTCTGGTCACCTGGGTCCTCCCCAGTTAGCCAGGACTGCTGATAAATTAGTGGCTGAACGCTCCTGAGCATTACAAACAACTTGAGGGAAAATCATGCTGAATGCTTAGGGCTAAGTGAAACTAATGTGTTTTATTTTTACAGGTCTCAGGATAGAATACCTAGTTTACTACACAGCTTTGTGTTTGGCTGTTTATGGAATAGTTGCCTTCAAAAATTTTTTCCACCCTCCAGCCACATATGTAAATTCCACTAGAAATTATCTTCACATTAAAGCTATTATTATATTGTGCCATATTTTACTATTTTGTAGAAAGTACAATCAAGTTTCCTATCCCAGAGCACATCAAAAATTGCACAGGAATCAAAACCCCAGTGTCTATGTAGTGTCAAAATATGTCTTACCATGAAAAAGACAGGTTGTATTCTGACACAAGATAATTCAGTATAAACAGTGTGACAGATGGATGGTATATTTGAACTGGTGCAAATTACATAACTTCCTTTATAAGTTAGAAATCCATTTCCATTTGGGAAATATTCAGTGGAGAAAAAACAGAAGCTGAGCTCTTAGTTTAGTATCAGTACACGGAAATATTTAACCCAACGGAATTGTTTGGATAGGAAAGCAAGGATAGCAGCCAAAAACGGAGAAGTCTTTTCCAACAGCCATAAAAATGTTCAGATTTGAAGAATGCCATCATCTCATCTTGCTCTCTCATGGAGCAGCTCTACTGACTTGTACAGGGACAGGACAGAAAAACAAATCAAGAAGCATTCAACACTCGTGAGCTTCTGGGAAATGCAAGCTGACTCCGTTCTGCCTATCAAAATAATTTGCTGTTATAGAACATAATTAAGTGAGAACAAATGCACATGCATCCGCATCCTGCTTTAGAAGATATTCCTTGAGTGTTTCATGCTGAGCACTAAATACAAATATATTCATTCCATGTAGCAGAAAGAGGTTACTATGAGTGACTAAGGAGACGATGGAGCCTGTGAAGGGAAGCCTGCTGGAATGTGTAAGTGAGGGTTCAGGTGCCACTCCCCCTCAACCTCGGCAAGTGGGCCAGAGGAAAAAACCCTTCCTAGACAAACAAGCAGAGCAGAGCAAGGTGGAGGAGCCAGTCTCAGGGTAAGGGTTCAACAGAAACTGATGTGCACATTAATTCCTAAGAACCAGCTGTGGACAGCTGTCTGAAGGTATTTTTTTGATAAATACAAAAACCTCAGAAACAACAGGAAAAGCCTCAGAAGCAGGGATTTATAGGGGGATAAGAACAACTGAAAGATCATCATGCCAGATAGGTTGCTGTTTCAATATTCCCAGTGCTATTATTTTAAGATAAACACCTATATGAATAACTGAGTCATATGTTTGCATTGGGAGACCAAAGGAATATTTTTAGAATGCGATCTCTCTTTTAGGTTAACTGAAAACATATTTTATTATTTTAACCTTTTAATCTTAAAGAATTATTTGGAAAAATACATCAGATTTCCACAGATTTTATTTGATCATGTTTTAGTTTTTGTTTTTCTTTAATTAAATCCCCTTGACCTAGAAAGATAAAAAAGGAACTCTTAAAAAGAAAGGTAAATGAAGAATGCAGCACACTCTGCACTCTCAGGGTCAAACTGAGACAAGATCATGAGACAAGGAAAGAACAACGCTCTCTTTTCTCATACAAATACATCCAAAACCAACTGCTTTGAAGTCAAAGTGAGGTGGAGGTGGTTAAATTACACTGCTGAGTAGAAAAAAGGACCTTTGTCAGGTGTACCCTAACAAGAAACTGCATCATACCGTTATTTTTTCTGGCTGTATTTCCATCCTTGAATATACTTTCATTGTGCTGCCAATCAGTAGGTATGTCAAGCATGCAGAAAGAAAACTTGTACCAATCACTAACAGTAATTAAAAAATCTAACAGTCCCTGGATTGTGGGCCATCTGGGCTGGCAAAACTTGCCATGCAGACAGCACAGAACAGGGTCAAGAAACAGTGTGGATTTAATGTATTTTATCTTGCCAACGTGGTTTTGACTGATTACAACAGGACGTTGTACTCATGGTTTTAAATAATAATGATAACAGTGAAATAAAAATAATTTTTTTACAACACTATTTGTATCCGTGTAGGAAAAACCTTTTTGCATTGTTTTGTAAGTAGGCTGTGACCTGTGTTTACATAGCTCCAGTATCTCTATCCACAATGAGCCAAAGTGGTAAGTGACACAGCGAAGGCACCTCTGTGTTTTGATTAATGTAAAATGATGCACTGGCTATTTCTTACTTCTCTTACTCCTCACAGTAATCACCTCAGAAGTATCCTCCAGACACAAAAAGATAAACAAATTAAAATGACTTTATTTTTGAAGACTTTGGGGATTTAGGGAGGTATTTAAATGATCTTTGCTTAGAAATCTCCACAGAGGTGGCAGAAGTTGCCCACAGCATACAGCACAAGGCAGCTTCCTACATTCCTTCTTTAACCTCAGTTCAGGAGCTAGACCGTCATGAGGTTGTTCCTATTTCTTCTATCAACTTAAAAATAAAATCAATGTCTTCTAAGGAAGTTAGGTGTTGTCTTGCTCTTGTTGTGTGAACATGTGCAATTAAGCTTACTTTTTTTATTCTGACATTTAAACTGGTACAACTAAGGAATTTACTGTCCGGTTTTTCACTGTTAAGGCTCATCAAAGTTATATGTTACCGCAATTTTATTTGACTGAATACTTCATTGTTGCTGATGCAGGATCTATACTTTTGAAAATTATAGGTCTATATAACTATCACTGTTAAGAAATACATCATGTACTCATTTTACCAACCCCCAACTTTAAAGACAAGATTTTTTGAAAAAACAAGACAGAAAACAAATATACTATTTGTGTGAAGGAACAGAATTATCTTGTACCAGTTTAATTGGCTTGTAGAGTTGAAATACTTATGTATTTTCCTAAGATCTAAATTTGTTATAAGTACTTTTTTCACTGGAGCTCATTCTTGCCTATTTAATTGACAAGTCTTATGTTTTTATAAATAGTGAGCTGATAAGATGCACTTCATATATTAGACATCTGGAATTCTATTTAATCAGAGCAGGAGGGTATCCTTATATTGCTAGCTTGAACAGATGGATTATATTGCTCAAAACCCAGAAAGAGATAAGAATGAAGCAGAATTTTTTCAGCCTTGCTCATTTCATAGAGAGTTTATTGGTGGAGGGTTGTAACTGAGGAGGTTGTAACTGAGGGCTCTAACTGATGAATGAACCTTTTCATTCACCCTGAGGTTAATTTTGTTCTTTTAACTGGTATGTTCAGTGGAAGTCTTGTCATCACTTGTTTCTTCACTCCCCCTCCCCATAGTATACACTAAAATCTTTTCTAAAAAGGAATTACTTTTGAGATTATAATTTTCCTCTTTGGCAAGGGGTGGTGCATATTGCAGAAGGAACTCAGAACATTATTAAATTCATTTGGCCTTTCTTTCCCCTCAGTACCTTAGGACATACACTTCTGATCATGGTTTGAAGGCATACTCTTAAAAATATGTGACCAGAAATTATATGCAAATATGTACAGGATTCATTTACTAATTTATTTTAGGAAATCTATTCTTTATGCTTCATGTCATGCAAACTGCCAAGCCTGAAGTACCTAATATATGTTTTTTAATGGCATTTACATAAAAAATTTGTATCAAAGATATATTGAACAAATATCTTTACTTCTTAAATATTCACTATAAACCACAGACTGCAAATAAACAAAGCCGTTGATTTTTTTTATTATTGTCTGTTGCACTTGAAATTGAGTTCACAATTCTATTTATTAGGTCTGTTAGTTTTTGTTTTTGTTTCACAGCAGGCAATGGTACTGAAATGAAGAAGTAGATGAGATAAAAATTTTGCTTCCCTGTGTCCAATGAAACATGAGAAATACATGGTCAATGTTTTTTAAACAAAATGGAATGGTGTCTTGATGCTCATGGAAGCAGCAGCTTCCATGTCAAAGTGAAAAGTGAACTCTGACACTGGCTGTATCAGACAGAGTTAAACCATGAAAGCATTTAATGCTTTTTAGAGGATACTTATTTGATGCTTTATCTTTGTGTATCTTCTGTTTTCAGGACAATCACATGAAGCGCTTTTTTATCCAAGAATATAAATCTTCTTTAAGTTATGAGTATTAGAGTTCATTAATGCTGGGTTTCAGTGCTAATTAAATCCCTAGTATAATTTTCAGGTAGTGATGTAAAAGATGCAGAGGTCAAGTAACATTTGGCTATCATTCCTACTTTCTACAGACCCTTGACTACATGTTTAAGTAAGACTTTATATTGCAGTTGATGGAAAAACAGCTTCTGCCTATTCCCTCTCTAAATCTTTCTCAGCTCTCTCAATTAGCTCAATTTACCTCCTGGCAGCTTTGCAAATGAAAAAAATCCTGACAAATGAGATCAAATAGGAAGACCAGAGATTGAGACCAATGCATTGATGTGATACTTGAGAATTTGTTAGAATTGTTAGAATTTTGTAGAATATCTCAAGTTAGAAGGCACTCATAAGGATCATCAAGTCCAACTCCCTCCTCCTCACAGGACTGCCTAAAACTAAACCATATGACTAAAAGAGTCATCCAGACCCAATTTTGAGTAATGTGTTGCTGACTTCCCTTAATTCAATTTCCTGAAGCCCATATATAACAGTATATTGCAGCTCTGGGAAGAATATTCTTCAGGAACCTACATTTTTTTCCCCCTATTCATCACTAAAACCAGAGCAGAAATTATTAAAAGCACATTCTTCTGATGGTCTTCCCATCAACATACTTTATTAAAAGGAACTGCATCCCATCAGGATTCATGGACTTAAGGACATCAGGTTTCTCTAGGTATTCTCTAACCCAATCCTCCCTGACCAAGGGAAAATCTTCCTTCCCCTAGACCTTCTGCCTGGTCTCCTGGGTCAGGGATTCCTGAGGGCTGGCCTTGGTAGTTAAGACTGAAGCAAAGAAGGCCTTAAGTGTTGCAGCCTTACCTGCAACCTCTGTTGCAGGTGCCCCTTCCATTCAGCAGCAGACACACTGTTGATGCTGACAGCTGGTCTGAAGGCTTCACAGATCTCAATTTGGACATGGTTAACTTCTACTTGTGAGAAAAGCCCATGAGAAGAAAATAATCAGCTTTACCCAGGGAAGTGTAGTATCAACAGAAGTACGGAATCCAAAACACTAGAAGGGGAAAACAGCAACATACCTGCACCTGTTATTTTCTGAATGTCTGAATGCTTATGCTACAGGTAACCGATAGTATTATATTGTAGTTAAATGATAGCCAACGAATCCATTGTTGTAATTTAGTAGCCAATGAACTTGTAACAAGAACAATAACATAGTCTATAAATATGTAGTCTTCCTGAAATATAACGCTTTTATGCCACTAATCTGGTGTAGTGTCCGTGTGTGTGTCGTGGCCACCCCAATTGCAGCAACACACGTTTTCCCTTTTCTTACTGATGTACTTGAAGAAACCTTTCTTGTAATCCTTGACATCCTTGGCCAGGTTTAATTCCAAACTGGCCTTGGCTTACTCATGGCCTATCTGCACACTCTGACCTCATTCTTACCTTCATCCCTGCTTCCACCTCATGCACATACCCTGCTTATATCTGAGTTCTTTGTTCATTCATGAAGGTCTCTTACCCCTTTTGTCCAATTTCTTGCTCATTAGGACGCACTGTTTTTGTGCCTGGAAGAAGTGATCCTTGAGTATTAATTGACTCTCTAAGACCCCTCTTCCCTGCAGGACCTGTTCCCACGTGATTCTTCCAAGAAATCGCTGAGGAGGCCAAAGTGAGCTCTCCTGAAGTCCCTGGTTGCTATCTTAGTGTTCCCCTTCTCCTCTCACAGTACTGAACTCCACAATCTTGTGGTCACTGTGGGCAGCTCTGTTTGCCCACTCATGATCCCTATGCTCCTGGTCACCAGTGCCCCTCAGGCTGCTTTTTACGGGGAGATACTAAACTTTCGAAAGACAAAAACAATTCACCTACATTATATGTAATGTGCACAGATGTGCCATTAAATGATCAGACATTTAATGGTCACTCCCTGCTTAACAGAAAATCCTTTGTCTTTAGTGACTTTTTCAAGTGCTGTACTCCCCAGCACTGCAAGGGTAATAATTTCTGGAAGAAGAGGGAGGTCTGCTTTTCTTGATTCTTGTAGCCACCTGTGTTAGTACGAACTGTGATTTTATGAAAAGGAAAGGAAAGTTTCAGGAAAGTTTCAGGAAAGGAAAGTTTCAGGAAAGTTTCAGGAAAGTTTCAGGAAAGGAAAGTTTCAGGAAAGTTTCAGGAAAGGAAAGNGAAAAGAAAAGAAAAGAAAAGAAAAGAAAAGAAAAGAAAAGAAAAGAAAAGAAAAGAAAAGAAAAGAAAAGAAAAGAAAAGAAAAGAAAAGAAAAGAAAAGAAAAGAAAAGAAAAGAAAAGAAAAGAAAAGAAAAGAAAAGAAAAGAAAAGAAAAGAAAAGAAAAGAAAAGAAAAGAAAAGAGAAGATACCTTACCTCTTTGTGGCTTGGTGGCAAATAATGTACACATTATCCTAACATTATGCAAATGTGATTGATAGTGCAGAATGATGTACTGCAGCCATTGAGCCAAATAGTCAAATAAAATAATGTGAAAACACCACCCTAAACCATTAATTTCCTTCTAAAGAAATGTGTTTCACTTCCAGGAGCTTGATTGGGTTTTTTCCCCATTGTTTTTTGGTTGGTTTTGCTTGTTTGTTTCTTTTATCTTAAAAGGATATTCCTAAATCTGGAATGTTTTTCTCGAACATCTCTTAATACACTGACAATCTTTTAGCTATTTCTACGTTCCCAGATCCAGGTATTGGATTCTGTTTTTAAAATGCAGAATTATTCTTGGCAGAATGATTTCTCAGGAAATTTTGCAGCATTGAGTACACATACAACACTATTTTTGAACTTTTTATCTGGGACAACACCTTCTTGAATTTTGTTCTCTTTGATGTCTGTGAGTTTCCTTGTGGTACAATTCTATCCCAGATAAAATTGAAAATCCTCTGAAATGGCAATTAAGGAGAAACAGCCACCAGTCAGTATTCCTTACAGTACTGCAAAATGACTGATTCGAACTTTGCCAAGATGACAAATGTTTGGATTTTTTTCCCCAAAAAAACTTTAAATGGGGGGTAGCTTCCTTCATAGCTACACAATCTGGGTTAGCCAACACCCAAATAGCTGCATAAGGTGTCATATTTTACATATTCTATTTCCTTGCATGCTTTTTAACCATTCTTCCTCCTTCTTCTAAGCAAGCAAATTACACCAGCTTAGATTCCTTTCCTTGTAGGTCAGCTGCATCAAGTTCAGAGGAAGATATGTGTGTACAATTAGTCAGACAATAAAAAGTCATGAGTTTCCATTAGGGTTTAATGTGGGATGAGGAATAAGTTTAAACTAGATTATGTTATTCCTATTATATTCTCATATAGTAAACTTTGTAGTTTTTATCTTCATTTATCTTAATTTTTATTCTTGATGAAAAGCCTTCTGCCAGCTCTTGTGGCACTCCACTTCCTTTGGGAACTCTCTTCTCTTCCAAGTATTCCAATCCTCTCTACTATTGAAGTCCTTCCTATATTAAAGCTTATATATGAGGTTCCATATTTCACATAATTTCTTTGTGGTGAATATAACTCTTTGTTATGGCTTTAAGCCAGCTTTGTGTTTGTTTTTTAAATGATTTTTTTCTCTGTTATGGTGAAAGTTCCCTTAGAATCCATTATTCCAGCTACAAACATCTTGAATGTATATTCTACTTATAAGTGTTCAATTTCTCTGGTGAGACAAACCCTAGCAGATTAGATGACTTACAGTCTTCGCAAACAGAAAGTAAGAAGCTAATTAAGAAGTAAAACTCGGCTGTTTTTCTTTGCTTGCATTTAAAAATGAAATATTCATCAAGTATTAAGCATGTCATGGGGGAATGGAATAGGCCTTGCTACAGGAAGAAATAAGCTCTCTCATTAGTGATGTCAAATCTTTTAAGATCTTATCATTCCTGCAACAAACAACTTTCTCCCTTACAGCCATCAGATTCTGATTTACAAAGGGCCTGCTATGAGATATTTTATTCTAGTGCCTGTCCTGGCTCCTATGTCTAGTGCAGGAAAGATGCCATCCTCTGTACATTTCTTATTGTTGGCACTTTCTTTTAACATCAACGCCTCCTTGCAGTTTATCTATCTTTTCTGGGAGACAGCTGTAAAATACTTTTTTTTTTTTTTTTCCCAGGTCGCCATGACTGCTTGCAGTGCTTTTCCTGTACTCAAGGGGAAACATCTGCTGAGAGTTGACACTTGCTATGCGTCTGTCTTCCTGCAGGACTTGCAGCACCAACATAGATTGTGTCAACACGTGTCTTTTGTGATTTGTTGTCTCTCTACCCAGTAGATCTCTTCACCATCATCTACCTGTATTTGACAATTGTTTAGAACGCATAATAGAAAATGGAAAGATATTATTAACCACATTGCTCACTATTCATCCCAGGACTTCAGAAGAGTTTGATTTCTTAAACTAGAAAGAAGCATTTTGATAATGGTCCCTTCAATTCTCCAACAAGCCTGAAGCTATGGATCCACCACAGCGGGTCACAGAAGCCAGGTGGAGAAGATCTAAGTCAGCTGCTGTCTATGAGTAAGGGGAAAGAACTCTGACACTCTGGGAGAGGATACATGATCAGATCCAGCAAACTGCCAAGATGATTTTCAGGATGGCCAAATTCTGGCTCTTATATGCAAGTTAGTAGGGGTATACAAAGTGTTCTCTCAAAGAACAGGAGTAGGCTTGTGGGTTCTTCCATGTGAGGCCAAGAAGAGGATGATTTTGCCCATGGGATTTTGTGCTTATTTTTTATGAAAAAGGGAAACCCAGGAAGAACTTGGATATACAAACTAAAACAAATTATAATAAAATTAAATATAGCTTTATTATCCTTAGAGAAAGCAGGAGCTCTGAGACATTAATCTTGATGACAAGTTGGTTATGACATAAATCCTGAAGTGAAACTGTTGCTTTTTCCCGTTTTCATTTTAAATCTCTAATTTTCAATACAGTTTTAGAAAGCCCTTATAGTATAACATATAGAAGGATAGAATATAAGAAAAAGCAGACACATTTGGCTAAGTATACACTATGCAGACATTAACTAGACTAAACTCACTGACTTAAAGCTGAGCACAAGACTGACTACATCAGGATTTTCAGGAGATTGGAACCTATATCCCAAATTAAGATTAGGAAATAGCAGTCACTTTTAGGATTTTGCTGTACTAACTCAAAACTTTTGAAAGAAACTTTTGAAAACTTCCTCTCCCATAATGTTTGCTCTTGCTCCCTCCAGTGTGTGAGGCTCTCTGACAACATTCAGTGCAGGGAGCTTCCTGTANTTTTTATGAAAAAGGGAAACCCAGGAAGAACTTGGATATACAAACTAAAACAAATTATAATAAAATTAAATATAGCTTTATTATCCTTAGAGAAAGCAGGAGCTCTGAGACATTAATCTTGATGACAAGTTGGTTATGACATAAATGCTGAAGTGAAACTGTTGCTTTTTCCCGTTTTCATTTTAAATCTCTAATTTTCAATACAGTTTTAGAAAGCCCTTATAGTATAACATATAGAAGGATAGAATATAAGAAAAAGCAGACACATTTGGCTAAGTATACACTATGCAGACATTAACTAGACTAAACTCACTGACTTAAAGCTGAGCACAAGACTGACTACATCAGGATTTTCAGGAGATTGGAACCTATATCCCAAATTAAGATTAGGAAATAGCAGTCACTTTTAGGATTTTGCTGTACTAACTCAAAACTTTTGAAAGAAACTTTTGAAAACTTCCTCTCCCATAATGTTTGCTCTTGCTCCCTCCAGTGTGTGAGGCTCTCTGACAACATTCAGTGCAGGGAGCTTCCTGTAATATATAGCTAATTTCCTGCTTTGTTTTAAGCCCTGAATGATTATTGGCATCCTCCTTGGTTTGAACATGTAACCTTCTATAGGAATTATTTTTGTTCAAGGGATTAAACACAAGTCCAAGAATTTTACTGACACATTCATACCTGTGTCTAAAACTTCAGTTGAAGATTAAAGACAATTAATGTGCTCAAACTCCAGATTTCAAATGTCCAATGTGCTGTTTTGATTAATTCATTATTCCCAGTGAGCTGACTGAGAAAAAATTTCTGGGTGCAAATTCTCATCAACACCTCTAGATTTCTTTTTGGGCCAGAATTTCAAACTCCTTTTATTTTCTCTGATTTTTGTATGTGCTCGCTGAAAGGATCTGAAAAGCCTCACTGAAACCTTTGATAAAGCTAAATACACATATACTTGTTAGTAGGAGCAAAAAAGCCTTAATTACCAACTATATCTGATACGTTTTAATTTTCTTCTGCATTGTGCTGCTGTCTTGCTTTCATTATGTTTTCTATCACATCTTTGTGTCATATATTCTTGTTGCAAGACCATCACTTCATCTTAATTGAATTTGTCGTTTGTAGTCATTTTACACTTATCAATGCCTGTTTTGAAAAGATTTCTCTTTACTGGGGCATATTTTCATCATTTGATATACCAGCCTTTTTTCTTTCACATCTCTTTTATTTATCATTGTATTGTTTCCCCTGCTATTTGCAGTATGTCATGTTTTAAGCCTGTTCAGATGGCAGTTTTAAATTTAATAATAGCTTTGTCTTCCTACCAAATGTGATGTAGCAGTCTCAGCAAATTGGCAGCAAAATTTGGTGATTCACTGAGAAAGTTTTAGGTCACTGTCAGTCCAATGAAGTCAAGGTCTAAATTGAACACATAGCAAAGCACAAGACAAAAGTGCAAAGTAAAACCTTCTTTTTATTATTTTGAAATTTCCCTGGTATTGGTTATAAATGCAAATGGAACCTCAAACCTGGAATGGCCTTCACAAGTAGAACTGGCACAGCTGTCACATCTTTACAAATGTGATTAGAGCTTTTTTCTCCTTTTTTAAACAGAATAAGTTGTATTTTTCTGTAACATATCCAGAAAAAATCATTCACTTCTTACTCTAAGGTGTTTTTGGGGTTGTAACTAGATGAACTTTAGGTCCCTTTCAACCAAAAGCATTCTATGAACCTATGATTTCTATAACATGTGCAATGTTTAGTTTAGATCTAGTTTAGATCTAGCTTGCTTATTGACAGTAATAGTATGTTCACATTACATCTCACTGCAGAATACACACTCCGATCACTCTGCCTTTAAATAGGAGCTGCAACTGTAAGTTGCACTAAAAATCTGACCATTCTCTCTGATGCCTCTGCGTGAACAGAGTTCCTTTGAAAAATGCTCATCACTATGTGCATTGAAGCCGGAAAAGGTGAGAAGAAAGAAACATCAGAAGAAAAAGACTGGCTTTGGACATATGTGTTTATAAATTTAGTTGTATTTTTTCTCTTTCTCTGACAGAGAGAAAGCACATCATGCTATTTTTTTTTACCTTTTCATAGACTTCGCTATCAGACACTAGGTACCTGTTACTGCCAAAGTCAAAACTGCTGCAGGCTTTTGTGGCCCATCTGAAATGTAGTCCAGGTGCACCCTTAAATACTGGTGATCCTTGGTTCACTGGGTAGAAATGAAGAGGGAGATCCAAAGTCTGGAAAATGCAGAAAGTCACATTCGAAGAAAGGTTGTCTTTGCGATGGGATAGTTAAATTGACCAGATTTGAAGGGAAGTAACAAGCTAAACTAACAGAAATTTTTCAATATTTGCAATATATATGTGTTTTTCTTATGACTGCAAGGCATAAAGATGTATGACTTATCTGCAATATCTTCTCTTTTACATGTCTGGACTAATTACCTAGAAAACTGTGGTTGCTTCAAACTGAAACCATTTTGTGAGTATCTAAAACAATTCTCATAAGGTCTGGCAGACAGACATATAAAAAGAAACTATGAGCAATACCTTTCTCTCTGTTTAAAAATGCAGCTGAAAAGTGTTACCTGAAGAGGAGACGTGACCAACTATTATCTCTCAGGTTACAAGACACCTGATGAACCGTAGCAACCAGCCGTGTTCATACCCTTTACTTGAGACTAACGTGAAGTAGAGCAGCTGTGCTTCTCCTTCTTTCACTGCAGAGTCAATTCAACATTTAGTTGGATTAATTTGTATTTGCTGTGAGCATGCACACAGACAGTTTCTTTGACAGTTCCTCCTGCTCAAAGAGCAATTTGCTAAGCCATGAAAATTTCCTTGTGTGTCTGAGCCAGTGACAAGCTAAATGAGGAAATATTACTTCGGCATGCCACCTCTTATTAGGAGCTCACAATTAGCAGGCCATTTGGACAGCCTCTTGCCAGGGACAGCATGATTACCGCCACTTACGAAAGGAGGGCCCCAACAGATGATGCTGTTAATGCATTCTTATCTAACACATGCAAGATTAATGTACAATTATAGTGGGATCAACTAAAATCTGCTTAGAGAGGAACCAGAGCTTGTTTAATTGACAAGAGTTTAAGGGACTACAAAAGCTGATGCTTTCCAGTCTTTTCACACAGCAGTCAAAAGGATGCCTCATGGTTTAACAGCAGTGCTGCACGGTAGAATCGTGTGTATCCCCACAGTTCCACCCTTTTTATGAATCTTCCCACCTCTCTTTTCCAATATCGAGAAGTAATAATACCTCTTTCAGCCTCTTCCAATTGTTTTAGGAAGAAAATTATTTTTAAAAGTGCCATAATTAAACAGAAGCAGAGAGTCACTGAACAAACAAACCATTAAATTGCATTGAAATATGCTGTCTTCAAAAGCAAAATCTAATTAAGGTTTAAACTGCAATGTTAATTGCACAGCACTGAGATTCACCATGCATTATGGGTTTATTATCAGTTTTCTGATGAGTAATTTCAGAGAGGCAAATGCAACTTCTGGGAACCATGTTAAGTCCATGGAAAAGGACTTAATTACTAGCAGGAAAATATTTGCTTTATAGTTAGTTTAGGGCAGAATATCTGAAGATATCTTAGTAAGAGCTTGGGAACATAGAGCACCAAATAAACCACAATGTAGCAGTCCTGTTTTCTTCAGAACTATTTATATTGCTTTTTAAATATAATCATCTCAGCATAATTCAGAGAGGAATGAACCTGCTGTATTGCTGCAAATAACCAGATTCTAAGAGATACCATTAACAAAGGGAAATAATTAAACCAAATAATTTTTCATGGAGTTTAAGGAAAGAAAGAAACCCCATTCAGTGTCATCACCACTCAATCCTCAGTAAACGGCAACATTTCAGACCAGATTTTTGCCTGATTACTTTTCCTACATGAAAATTTTTAGAGAGGAGAAGCATTCCTTCTTTTGTGCATTTTTGCATTATTTTTGTCTCTTAGCTAACACGCAATAATATGGAAACCTCCAACTGAAGCCTAATATTTAGGAATCTGATTATCATTTTCTTTTATAGAGACTTATGTTAAATAAGGCTCAGCTCCTTAAAGGCATTATGTCCTCACTTCTGAAGTCAGCACCAAAATATCTTTGAGGATTTAAGACTTAAGCATCTGTGTTACATCTGGTAATGAGATTCCTGTGCCCAGATAAAATTGGCACTTTCAATTTTCCTTCCCATTGCTTTGAACCTTTACTCCTATACACAGGAGTTTTTCATAAAAACTCTTAGACAAGTGCAGATGATATGACTGGAATCTTTGTGACAGTATTTCAAAATTCCTTATTTAGTGTAATTTGCATACCACTAATGGCATCTTGTTAGACATAGGTGAAAAATGGATGTAGTGCATTCTATCAAAATTAAACATGTACATGAAAACTGGACTATACTTTAGTTACAAGGTTTCTGCCGAGTACTGCCTCCTCTTCTTGACAATTTTCAGGGAAGGAATTTTGTTTGCACTGTAGATGGGGGAAGCGTTATTTTTCAGGTTGACCTGTAGACCTTTATCTACAGCAGTACGTGTGAGTACTACTGTTGTTTTCAAACTTCTGTTTTCCACTGAAGGAAAAGAAACAAGTTTGCTTCTGAAAGCTGAATAAATCCCACGGAAAACAAGGAATGCTGGCGGAAACTGTAGAAAATTTGTCATTCCCAGGAGGAATCCTGCAAATTGCTCAGTAGAATAACCCGTACACTGACAGTTTTCGTTCACAAAAAGAATCAGGTTATTTCATGAATGATTTTTGAAGAAGAAATAGAACTAAATTCACAGCTAATACTCCTTGCAATAAATTATTCAACCAGATCCACTTCTTTTGTTACCGAAACAACATAGCTGTAATAGCTTTCCCCCATAACAGTAAAGTTTTTCACCAAGAAGAAGTACATTTGAGGAGTGTAACATCTCTGGTGTCTGTGAATGACCCATTTGAAAATGTACTATTAGCAGAGCTTGTTTCTTGCATCCTGATTAAAGCAGAATCGATCAATACAAATGGATTAACAGCTCAATATATAAAATGATGAGGATATATATATCACAGGCACTAATTATACATATATTTGAAACTTTCTATCAGAAGGATACCAACTCCTCATCAAGTGCTAGTTCAGCTCTATAGTTTTCATAGAATCATAGAATGGTTTGGGTTGGAATGTACTTTAAAGATCACCTACTTCCACGGGCAGAACCTTTCACTGGAACAGGTTGCTCAAAGCCCCATCCAGCCTGGCCTGTTTTGTCTTGCCTCCAGGATATTTTGGATGAAATGTAGAACAAGCTGCACTCCTCAGCTGGTACTAGGAGGATGGAAAGCCTGGAATCCATTGTTATTTAAGAACAGAATATGGGGTAAAGTAGGGAAGAGAGGTTATAGCAATGAATTAATGATATCTGTCCCTCACAAAGGTTCACAGATTTCAAATTTTCCTGTCTGCATAGCAAAGGCAGGAGCAGCTGACCCTGAAACACATTGCATCTAGCCCATAATATCAGACTAAACTGTGGCAACACTGCTAGAATCCTACCTAATTTAACATCGGAACCTCCTTGAGCTTAATCCTGCGTGTGCTAATCCAACCACACAGCTCTGTTAGAGAGTTAACAGCCTTGCACTGAAAAAGCCTTTTTCTTTTGTTTTCTGTTTTTTAAAATTACTTACCTGTCTCCTATTCGGCAGCTTTCACAGCACACTAGAGGTAAGGACTATGCGTGTGTTTTCACCATGTTCTATATAGCACTATGAGCCTCATTCAATTAATTAATAAATTAATATTAAGTCATCACACAGCCAGCACGTACTGTCACTGTTAGAATTGAAAGTAACTGCAACTATACTCAGAAGATGGCAGCTGCCAGAGGGGACTAACTAACAAGCTATTTAAAATATGCTAATTTTAGCTTGAACTACAGAAACAAAATTCATAGTTCATGCAAAAGCTAGAAACACTTCCTTTCACACACAAACAAAACTTTCCAGACTGGTGTAGAGAGAAAAGTGGGAGCAAATGTCCCCCAGACATTTTTAAAAGAAAATGTTTGTAATAGAGACATCAACAAAAACACTTCTACTCCAGGCTAATTTAGTCCAAGAACTTGCACAACTAGTAAAAAGAGGTGATGCAAACAGCTTCTTATGCTTCTGAACAAACTGCTATTATCAATTCTCCAGGGGGCTGACCTTTCTGAGAAAAATTTCAAATAGTGCATGAATGAATCTCCAGTTAATTCTTTCTCTAGACAGAATATGACTGGAGTAGGAGATATCTAGAAGTTTTTGCTTTTCATAACATATACAGGAGAGCAACAAAAGAAGAACACTCTCATCATGTCAGGATATTCCTGTAAACAAGTGCTTTTTTTTTTTCTGAATATACTTGCTACTAAAAATCCTCAGAGTAAAACTATTAAAATAATAGAATACCAGTGCTTTTTTTAATAATAATTCTTTAATGCTATAGGAGGAATTATCAATTTTATACCAGGATCTCAAGATAATAAAACCTTACTTGTTTTCCTATCTGTGCTGGCCTTTACATGCCTAGATAAAGATGCAGTAAAAAAAAAGATACATGTCTTGTATCTACTATATTGCAAAGAATATTCCTCTGTGTTCCAGTTTTTGCTGTTTGCTAGCCCCAGTTTGTAAGAAATCACAAATTTTATTCCTAGATACCTGTTGGGCTTTCTCCAATAATAATTAATCATCCTTCTGTTGCCTTTAGCAATGTTCTCTATTCTTGGGTAATTATTATCCACATGGTCAGGAACATGCTACATGTTCCTTCTGTTCCTTGTGCATCCATGCTAGAAACAAAACTTTTTTTTAATTAGCATCCTAATAGTTTCCAGAGAAGTTATTTTTGCCTTATAGAGCTGGTAAAATAATCGATATTCTGCAAAATGGGTAAAAGCTTGTTCTTTCATTAGAATTCTGACTATTTATTATTTAGGTTTTTTGTCCATTATAAATATTTTTTTTTTGTGAGAGAGATATATGGAATGCAATATTTTGAGTGTGAGGTATAGGGGTGGTTGTTTTTGAAAGAACATTGATGTATCAGTATTTCATTTGAACTTTAATACAGAAGCTCCATCACCCAAGGACCGTAAGAGAGTGCTAATTTTCTGAAATGTCTGCATACACATTTAATGGGGAATCTTTACCAAAAAAACCCCACCCCAACACATCCCTCCCTTTATTTCTATTTAGATTTATATTGAATGCTGCCAATTCTTTGAAATTTCTGTGAAATTTTCTCTGAATGTTTAATTTTGAAACAATATGCTCAGAAATACCACATTTTCGTTCCTAAAATAAGTAAAACTTCTCAGCTGTAAGCATTTTGTTTAGAAATTTAAATGCATGCATAGTAAGATGATAAAAAGTTACCCTAATTGCTAGGGCTAATTTTTTATTTCAGCTGTTTTGTTTTCTCCTCTTCAACTGTTTGAGTCACAGAAGCCTACAAGATTTCAGCTTTTTATCCTGATTTGCAGTGCGATTTTATTTTTAATCCCAAATCTTTACAAGGAGCTGGAAAAAACTTCCCTTCCTGGGGAATCTGGTTTTCAGGAGAGTTAGTGTAAAATATGCCTATTTGAGGATCGTTGAGAACAGGTCACACATTGCAGAACACAGAATTGGGTGAGGTTAGGAATTGACTGACAATTCAGGTTGTAGCATATGTAAAGAAACTCAAACACAAAAATTTAAAATATTAATTTTTATATAAATTTCTTAGACATTTGCACTCATTAACGTTGCAGGTTATGACAGGCTCACTTAAGAGCAAGAACATAGGAAGAGGTGATGGGCTGCCAAGGGAATAACAGGACTACAGAGGGAGAGATCAAGGGAGAAAAGCAAATTCTTATCTTTGGGATGGCTCCCGAGGAATAAATGGTCACCAAACTCCTAAGTAATTTTTTCCAAAGACTGCATGGTGGGGAGGAACTGTTAATTTTTCATGTGAGAACACCAGTGATTCCAGCCACAGCTAAAAGGACAGTGGAAAAGCACTGAAAGCAGTACTGGGCAGTAGAAAATGGGGCAATGACCTCATTACTAAGTGCTTCAAGAAGGCCTAATTAAAGTCCCACAGGCTTTTACAGTTTTTCTTTGGTTTTTCCCCCATCCCACCGGGAGCATTTTAAATCCTGCCTTGTCAGCTTAACACATGGGGACAAAAATGTATCAAATGCTTGAGTAAACTGGGTTTTATGGTGTTAGCAAGATTATGGCAGGATTTGTTGCTCAAGGAAAGTGGATCATTCTCTTTTCTTTGTGGGTGATTTGCATTACAAATCTCCCTCCTTTTGGTACAAAAGCAGAATTGAAATCCCAAGCCGAGCAACTGACTTCCAACCTCTCTGGAAGTACAAGAACCATTTCCTGAGGTATATTTTTATGGCTTCATTTCTAAGATTTTCAGTGATCCAAATGTGCATCACTCTGAAACCAAACAGTGTTTTCTACATGACGGTCTCAGGTTTAGAGTTAATCGATGCCTTTCAGAAGTTCCTGTTATTACATGCCCTGTGATGACACTTCACTGAGTGAAAAATAACACTAAGGACTAGCCCAAGGTGTCCATGAGGGGAGTTTATCCCGGGAACCACTGCTTGCTTCCCTACCCCAAGGATTAGGATCAGAGTGTAGCTCCTGGAAAAATTCCGTGGCAGACGGGACAACAAATCTGCAGTAAAAGTGCAAGTAGCACCCACTGTGCATCCTGAAACGCCAACTGGCATTGTATACCAAGTTTTACAGTAGGAAACCCAGCCATATATCTCCCAGTAAGGTTAGAGGTTCTATTTGGCCAATATTTCTTTGCATAGGCTACTTTAGCAGGCACTTCCATAAAATCATTTCAAACCCGGAAAATTTCCAGAGCTGAAGCTTTTCCCTTTGTTTGGAAAAAACGAGGCATTAAACCAGCTGTTCAAAACGGACCACAGAAAAACAAAATTTGAGGAACTGTCTGAAGGATTTGATCTTTCTTAGTTCAGGCAAAGACGATGCACTTCTTCCTTGTGAGGGGAAGAGGAGGGGCAGACACCGATGTCTTCTATGTGGTGACCAGTGACAGGACTGGACAGAACGGCCTCAAGCTGTGTCAGGGGAGGTGTAGGCTGGATATTAGGACAAGGTTCTTCATCCAGAGAGTAGCTGGGCACTGGACCAGGCTCCCCAGGGAAGTGGTCACAGCCCCAAGCCTGACAGAGTTCGAGAAGCATTTGGAAAATGTTTTCAAATATATGGTGTGATTTTTGGGATGATCCTCTGCAGAGTCAGAAGTTGGACTCAATGATCCTAGAGGGTCCCTTTCTACTCAGGATATTATATGATTCTAAATTAGTTAAATTAAATCTTTATCACAGAATTCTCTTTCTACATCCTAGACATCACTGCATAAGATGTATTGGACCTTTCTGAAAGGACATATTTTTCTCCTATGTCTGCACAATATAGCAAAGCCAAAGTTTGTCTCTGCTCAGTGAATGTTTTCCATTTTATTTGTTGTATTCCACACCCAGAAGAAGCCATCCAGAGGAGCTCGAAGTGTAACAGTGTCATTAAGAATGGTATTTTCATATGCACCAGTAACACTGGCCAACCACTGTTCCTATTGACTTCAGAACTAAATCAAGACCAAATCACTTTTTAAATACTACTAACATTTTTTTTTTCAGTGGTGTAATTCATGAACATTTCATTAATCCTCCTTGAAATTACATCTGTGCGTTACTTTGCTGACCTGTTATTTTTAGCTACCCCTCAGTTACTTTCAAATCCCACGCTATATATGCAGCAACATTTTGTTTCTGCTTCAGTCATCTTGTCTTCTTATATCTAATGTAATTAATATTTGTTTCCCTAACTCTTACATAGTAGAAAATACACAGAAATAAATTATCATCTAATGCATGGAACATCTCCTCCCTGAGGAAAATTTAAATAGATACAACAGTGCAGTGTGGAAAGCAATTGAACAGATGTATGACAGAGGTACCTAAAATTATAAGCATATGAGTTATGTGAATTGGGAATTAATATTCATTGTGTTTTGCAGCACAACAGCTATGGGAAGCAAATGAAATTTTTGGGGAACACTGTTTCACACAGCATTGAGTTACAGCAGGAGACTCCCTGTGACAGGAACTTGTTGAGACAACAGAATTCCAGAAAAATTAATGAAAAATAAAGTATTACTGAGGGCTAATAAAAATAAAACCTGGGGAAAAAAAGCTTTATGATTTTCCTAAGCTACAAACAGTGGGAAGATGGAGGAAGTAAAGGGAAAAGCCTAACCCTATTCTGTGTGTTCCTAAATATTTGGCCACTGACAGAGACAGGTAGAGAGGTGGTTTGAGTCACTGCAGCTGTTCTTTTTCACGGATATTTAAAAATTTAAAGTACTTAAATTTCTGATTCTTTTCACTAAATAACTGCAAATGACACTTCTCTCTGTGGGATACGGCAAATACACTGCATTTTTGGAGTGCCAAAAGAGCATTCATTATCATGCAGGTGTGTGCCAGCTAGTACGTTACTGTGTTTGTCACATATTATTCTGGAAGGCACGGAGGTAAATGACAAATATGGTTGAAGATGTGAGTAAATTACTGAATAAACTGGAATCTGAAGATGTGAGTAAATTACTGAATAAACTGGAATCAAAAGTTCTCATTCTGAACTTAGGAGACTTGGTTCTTTGCAAGTATGACAATGTAACTGCGAAAGAGTGGGATTGTGAATAAAGAAAAAAAAGAGGAAAAGTCTTGTGATTCAAGGGAAAACAACATTCTCAAGGTGTTTTTTCTACTCTTAAGTTCTAGTTTTTACTAGCGATTTTGTATGAAGCCTCACTAGTGTGTATGAAGTCCACTAGTGATTCTATTTTCTTGTCTGTTCCACCAATATGTCTGTCTGAAGCATGGCATTGTTAAAAACATTGGCAAAACATTAGGTTGTCAGATTCTATCCTTAAAGTGGTTCTGCTAGGCAATCCAACCTTGTCTGGTTGTTCTGAATCTGGTTTTCAGGAGAGTTAGTGTAAAATATGCCTATTTGAGGATCGTTGAGAACAGGTCACACATTGCAGAACACAGAATTGGGTGAGGTTAGGAATTGACTGACAATTCAGGTTGTAGCATATGTAAAGAAACTCAAACACAAAAATTTAAAATATTAATTTTTATATAAATTTCTTAGACATTTGCACTCACCAATTCAACTTTTAGGTGAAAAATAGAAAAGCTCGAAATCTTTTTTCCCTAGATGATGTGATCAATGGTGAGAGTTTGAGGGTCTAAACTCAGTTTCTGACTTTGCCACAGATTGGCTGTGGTTTTGGTAAGTCTGTCACTCCTTTTGGGCATCAGTTCTTCAGCTTCAGGGTGAAAGTACTTCCTTAATCCATCCTTCTTTTCCTACCTGTAAATCATTCAAAGAACCTATTGCCCTCTACAACAGTAAATACAATCCAGAGATGTTCAGGATTTGGTTTCTAGCCTTGATTAGCTTAGATTTGAACTCATATTCAAATATTAAACACAATCCATGCAATATAATATGCTGCAAAAATAAATGTTAACATTAAAGTCCAAATTAAATTATTTGGAATGATAACAGTTAAGTGGCTCACCTAATCAAAATGACTTATGCTTCTCTTAGAAAATCAACTGGTCAGTATTAGTAACATGAATATCTGAGCAATTTCTTTGGAATTTTTTGTCATCAAAACTTCATTTCTGTGAAGTATCTTGATTTTGATGAAACTGCAATTTTTGATGGACGATCATTCCATTAATTGTCATCTGGAGGACCCAGATATTGCACTTCATCCTTCTTCTCTAATCTAGACAAGAAAAAAAAAATTCTGCAACCTTCTTCATTTTTTCTGCTGACTGAGACAGTTGTAAATGGGCTTAGTGATACTTTCGGACTCCCAAAGTCCAGGAAAATTTCCATATGTCTCTGCAAAACAACTACACAGTGTCCAATGGAATTGCACAAGGGCACCATTTGGAAGTCTTTACTTCTCAAAAGTAGTGTAAAACATGCATGGAGAAAAATTTTCTCTCTACTCCCCTGCTCCTTGTGAACCTTGATGATAATGGGGGAAAGATAGAGCTTTCTTTTTTCCCTCAATAACAAATGGCCATAGGTTTACATGATTGAGCTCACTGTCAGAGGTCTGTGCTGACAGGAATCAGCCAAATTCACATTTTCTACAGGCACTTCATGCCAGCCTCCTGCTGATCTCTGCTCATTCTGATGTCTGGAGGACCCCAAGGAAGAATGATGAAGATAGTGCAAAACACAAACACTACAACAGAGAGTGGAAAAAAGATGATTAACATATTTACTTCTCTGCTATACTTACAAGCACAAATATCCCAAATAAATCCATTAATAATTCAAAAATTAAACATAAAAATACTGTAGAACTCTGACTCAAAAAAGTAACAAAAATTCTAATAACAATTTTTACAGTCTGGTTAGTCCCAATGGAGGCGGGTATGAATTTTTAGCTCTTTCTTTACAAAATATAAACATTGGAAGACAGAGGTCCCCAGCGAGCCAGGGAGAGGCCTGGGAACAAAAACCTCATCTGGTGCTTCATCGACTGAGAGCCAGTGCTCCTGAACAACATCACTAATGTTGGGACTGCATTGAATAATTAACTTTTCCATTAACAATTAAAGATATCTACAGGAAAAACTTGAGAATCCTTGGCTTTGCTGAAGGCTAAAGAGCAAACTCAAGAGTTTTATGAGGTGCTTCAAATGCAGTATTTATCTGACCTAGGGCAGACCTGTACAATACACGCACCTGGCATCATCTTCCTGGTCAATAGGGAGAACTGTTTCTCAATTCCTCCCTTCCCAGAAAGAAATCTAAAATAGGCCAGCTGGACTGCTTTTTAAAAATGCTTGTTTCAGGGAATATTAAGCATGATTTGAAAACTGTCTCAGAGACAGACATCTGCTCTGTAGCCATTTGAGATTGACAAATCTTACTGAAAATTATGTCAAATAAAGGTTTATAAAGGCCTATTTGTGGGAATTACTGTGGTTAATTAAGAAAATAAAAACAAAGTTAGGCTTTTCTGAGGAACAAATAACTTCCATAAACCACCTTGAAATATGATGTATTTCAGGATTTCTAAGCTATAATAAAGTAACTTTGGGACATACTCTTAGAAATATTCTGATGACAAGTAGTTTTAGGGTCTAGTCCTTTGATATTCAAGGAATATTAATTTTAATATCATTTCTCTGGGTGGGGGCATTAGATTTACTCTTCCAGGATTGCAGGACTGTTCTCTGTTGCTGTGTGGAACAGAATGACTCATTTCAAGGGGCCTGAATTACTTTGATGCATGGAGTGGTGTTAAGTTCAACTCTGGCCTGTTCCAACGGGTCCACATTTTTCTTGTGATCAGGGCTCCAGACCTGGATGCAGTACTCCAGATAGGGGTCTCATGAGAGTGAAGCAGTGGGGAAGAATCACCTCCCTTTACCTGCTGGCTGTTTCTTTTGATGCAGCCCAGGATACAACTGGCAACTACTCTCTGCAGGATACAACTGGCTTTCTGGGCTACAAGTGCACATTGCCTGCTCATACCCAAATTTGCATTCACGAGAATCCTCCTGTCCTTATCTGTCCTTATCTGCAGAGCTGCTCTCAATGAGTTCTTCTCCCAGTCTCTACTCATGTCTGGGATTTGGAAACACACGCAAGTGTTTGGTGTTATGTTGTCTTTTGCAGTTGAGAAGTGCCGTGGTAAGAGCAACGTATTTTTGTTGTGATGTTTATGGAAGTACTTTTCCATGCTGGTCTTCTAACAGCTAGAGACCATTTTGGTATCTGCAGAATTCTAATGACAGCTGGTGCTCTTACCTCCTCCCACCCATGTTATTAAAGTAAACAAACACACAAGAATTTCTGCAGACAGAAGTGCTTTCAGTTATTAGACATTTCACTACACTGTCCAGAAAACAGCTCTGCTTGCAGACTATCCAAATGGGTTCATGATAATTTGGCAGATGTCTAATTCAGAAGAGATGAAAAATTCTTTAAAAATTTATGGCAGAAACTTGCAAAGCTATATATCTTAAGGACAGAGCTGAATCACATTTACTCATTACTTGCACCTTATGGTGGGTTGTTACAGTAATTCAGCCCCAGATGCAAGTTAAGATGCAGAGAATTGCTCTGTATTTATGATACTGATGAGGCATGCAAAAGTGAAACTCTTTATTAGGAAGTTAGGCTACTCCTTAGACCTGAATACTCAAAAGTGTAAATTTCATTATCTTCTTTTGCAGACAACTGTCTCCTGCCACATCTTTGGCTGAAGATACCTTGTTTATTCAAGTCTTGGAGTAATAAAGGGGACAAAAGAAAGGGTAAAAATAACCAAAACAGAGAGCAAAAGATTTAGATTATTTTTTCAATCAAACTACCTAACTGAATGTGACAAAGAAAGGACTGTGTAGTCAGATAGTTCATTTGGCCCTCAATCCACAAAATCAATTAATCACTGCTTTGCATCTGACCTGTTCTTTGCTGCACAAGGACTTTGTGGTTTAGAGGAGGTGCACAATTAACAAGTCTTCCATGCTGAGGTTTCTGATGGGAAATAGGTCCCAGAATCCAGACTGTATGTATGCCAAACATATATCCTTGTTACTGAAAATGCCAAAAAAGCTCCCTTCCCCTCAGTCAGAGGATACTCTTTGGCAGAGGGTGCCACGTGTGCTTACGTGCTTCTGGGGGAGAAACTGTCAGCGCCATGAGCTTGTTCTAACAGATGCCAAAATCCCTAGAGGCTTTGCCATCCTGTATAACACCTGACTGCAGGTTTTCCCCTTTGACACAGCAACAGACTTGCTTATAGGCAGTGCTGCAGTTGCATTGTGTTGCAAATCTCAGGACAAATGTGATGGATACATTTCAAACTGTCTTGCTCCTCAGACAGCCCTGCTCAGGAATCTCAGAAACAGATCAGTGTCCTGGTTCAGATTTGGGAGACATTAACACATGTGAAAACTATTCAGTTTATGTCTACTAAAAGGACATCACACAAAATGCATTTAATGCATTTACTGGAGCAATATGAAACTCTCTTAGTTGTATTATTAGAGCTCTCTTAGGTGGCTACAGAGCCAAAAAGACTCCCCAATATACCAAGGAAAACGCATTACCAGAGATTAGGGCTTCATGCACAAGGAACAGGTCACAGTTCTGTGCAGCATTAACATCCTTTTCTTCAATCTTTTCTGTTGCTTCAGGAGCACTTATCATCATGCTCTAGTTACAAAAGTACTACTTTGGCTACTTACAAGTTAATCGAGTTTAAAACAAAAATTAAACATAATTAGAAAATCTATGGTCTTAGACCACAGAAATTCAGGCTATTCCTTTTGTGTAGAGCTTCATCCTAAATGGGTCTTTATTTCAATAAAATATCTTCTGTTAATTAGCATCATGAACTCCATCTGCCAAACTGAGAGTGAGCTCTCTCTGCGCATTACCCATGCTCTGAACAAAAGACTTCAAGTAACTATTAAGATGATGCATTTTTAGTAGCATAAAACCCTGAAATGCTAATCCATGACAGAAGGAATTAGCATTTCATACACAATAACTTAAAAAGCAAGAAAAGTGTTAGCTTATGATTTACTGAACACATGAAGACAAAGTCTTGATTCCCATCCATTAAAGTTTTCATCAGACTTGTTATAGTTTTTTAACTCATCAGTGTCATAGTTTAAGTTGCTTTTGCTTTTTTTCCCCTGAAATGATATGGACTTAAACTAACCAAAATGAAAGAACTTATACAAGATTCTGGCTCTTGCTCTTAAAGAAGTGTCCATTGTCTAAAGGATTCTTGAACTCTGGAAGTCTTGGTGCTGTGACCACTTCCCTGGAGAACCTGTTCCAGTGCCCATCCACACTCTGAGCAAAGGAGCTTTTTCCAATATCCAACCTAAACTCCCCCAGCAGAGCTTCATGCTGTTCCTTGGGTCCTGTTAATGGTCATCAGAGAGAAATTTGTAAGACTATTGAGTGTCTGTATGCCCTAGAAAGGAACCTGGCCTGATACACAGGTCAAAAGCTGAGTTAGGGGTGAATTCAAGCACCCTCCCAGCTGGGCTGGTGAGCAGATCTGACAGATGCAGAAATAAACCTTTCTCCTGCCCTACTTCCTTGTGCTGCTGGGAAATAATATTTTTCAGCAGAGCAGTCTTATGGTTTTATCCGTTAAATATTTACATAGAAATTCACCCATCAAAACAGTCTATTTGTATGTTTCAACTTAGGCACATTGTGGAAATACTTAAATGTACATATTTGTTAGGACTCCTAGATCATCAAGTTACATATTCCCTATTGCCATATATACTTCTACCAATAAAATTGCTTAATTTTAGCTATACTCTAACTGAAAATGATAAAATGTGCCCAAAAAATCCCCTGACCATTTTGATCCCACTCTATTTCTACATGCTGTGGTATACACATAATAAATGCAGTTTGGAGATGGCAGTCATAAATCAACATCAAACTCTCTGGAAAATCCTGCCCTTCTCAATTTCCCAATGCTTCCTGCAAAAATTCAGCACGATTGTGAGAATTCAGAAAAAGAAGTTCAATTTCCAAGTGTGGAATTACCATCCAATGTAATGTTATTTCACAAATGTTATCATGGGAAAACATACTTTGAGTAAAACAGTGCAAAAATTTGGCCAGATCCCATTACTCGTAGATCTTGATAACAGCTCTCATAATACCGGTTTATATGTACAAAAACTCAATGAACCATACAGCGATCGCTTACAGAGACTGGAACTGCAGCTGGCAGAATGGAGAAAGGGGAAAATGTGCTTGTTGCTCAGCCATAACCGATGAGGAGTTAACACAGAGTGACTGCAGAGACAAAGCAGCACTTCCCCTGGCGGGGTAGCTATTTGTTCAGAATAAAGGTTACTGCCATTCATTTGAATAAAGTGGGCACTGTATGTAACTTAACTGTCAGGCAAGATACAGCTGAATGGTGCTTTTGTTGAGGATGATAAAAGACAAGAAATTCAGGTATAATGAGGTCTGTTTCATACATACCAGGCAACCTCCTGAAATATATTATTTTCCCAGGATAATATTAACTTGCTGTTAAAATAACCCTGGTATTTTGGCCTCAGAAATCCTGCCATGGAGACAATCACAAATATTTGCTACTTTTCAATTGAAAAAGTGCTTGCCTGGGCTGCCATGTGTTTCTCCAGACACTTTACTACCCTGACTAAAATAATATTCTAACATGTGTATGGGGGTATTTTTGATGGAGTACTTAATAGAAAGTGATTTATTGAACACATCTTATCTCAAGGCCTGATTTGTTCTTGGTCTCGATGTTTTCCTGGGGCAACACACCTATGGTCTGATCCCCAAACTATGAAAACATGTTATGGTGCATGAAAACAGAACAATCTGTTCCTAAACATGCAATTCCTCTAGTGGGAAAAAAAAAAAAAAAAAAGAAGAAAAGAAAAGAAAAAAAAAAAAAGACAGCTGCTGCTTTCCTATTAACTTTACATAAAAAGAAAGAACAATTTTAGAAGACGAAAATTCAACTGAGTTTAATGATGCAATGACTCTGGGGTCAGATCACAGCAAATTAGCTGCCTACAGAGTTAGTATTTCACTTGCAGGCTTTCTGCTCTGTTTTTTGAACAAAAAGCCCAGGACAGACTGCTTTTGTCACCTTTGCACAGAAGTGGTCTTTTGTAAGTCCTCATTTTTTTTTGAAAGAAGCCCTCATTTTTTGAAAGTCCTCATTTTTTTGAAATTACTGTGGCTGAGTTACTTCACAGGTGAAAAAGGTCAAAATAAAGTAGTCAAGGTAATTTTTTTTCAAGTCTTAGCATGATAACTACATGAAGAAACATCATGGGAATAATTCCATGAAAATATAATTGCAAACTGTTTTTTTAAACCTACATTTTCAAGCTGACAAGTCTGCAAATTTGCTTATATGCTTTTTAACACGAGCAATATAATGAATCTTGTCTCAAAAATATGCCCAATAATCAATGCATCTAAACTTCAGGCAGATATCCAGTAGGGGAAATTTCAAACCACAGAGTTAAAGCCCTTTCCAGGATTAAGTGAGTGAAAGCTGGGCCTCAAACAGAAAAATGTCAGGCAACTTTAGCAAAAGATGTTTCTGTAAGTAATGGCTAAAAGGAAGCTTTCTGGCTGTATTTATTTGCAAACTAATTAGAAGGAGTTTGAATTGACACCTTGCTAAATATTTCAGTTATGTCATACCAAAGTACAGTGGCAAAGATTACAAAACAGAATTTCTCAGTAAACTGGAAAATCTCAGGGTGAGAATGACATTCTTAACATTCTGAGAACTCCTCATCATCACTTAGTGTTAAATAAAAGCAAAAGGAAACAAAACAAACAAACCAACCCCAAACCAACAGGAAAGAATGAATGAAAAGCCCTGGTTTTTGTCACACTGCAGACTGGGTCTTGAGTCTCAAAAAGGCCTTTTTTATTCTACACAATAGAAACAATAATATGTGCTGGTGCTGCTGTTCCCTCAAAAAAGGGTGATGGAACAGAGTTTTTTGGTAAATGAGCAGAGCCTATTTAAATATTTGTATTGGCAGTAAATAGAAGTGCTTTCACTCACCTGCTTTTTCCTTAGTCTGTGCAGGAAACATTGGAAAAAACTCTACACTGCTAGTTCCAAAAGTGAGGCAACATCATTGTGCTGTTTCAGAAGTACCTTTATACCATTACGCCGAGTTTTTCAGTGATAAGATAACTGGAACCATCCCTTAAAATATAAAACTGTCAAACACTGTTGAGATATCATAGTAAGCTTGAGTGCAATATTTAAACAGAGAATGAACTGAAAAGTGACCAGAACCTTGGGTATTTGCTTAACATTACCAGCATCAGAGCAAAAGTAAGTCTCTCTGTAGGAGTTTTGATGTGACATTAAACATGATCTTTAAAATAACTGATTGAAATGGAATTCTTTAGAAAAAGAAAGACATATATGAATGTCAAGGTAAGTACTGCATTCATTAATGTTAGTCTCGGTGAGTTTAAAAAACTTTTTTTAAAATAAATGCACTAGCAATAGTCAGAAATTAATTCTAACTCATCATTATCACATAGGCCACTTGGCAGCCAATATTCAAATAACTAATTTTAAAGGCATGCCTATGCAAAATCAACTAATAGACTGAACATTTCAGATGGAGGTGGAGGCGAATGAAATCACTATCAGCCAGACATTTTCTATGAAAAAAGAGGGAGGAACTAAAGAAAAGTCAGGTCTCCTATTTTTCCACCTAGCACCCGGCATTCCTGCACCATGAATCCTTGTTTCCCCAGCACCATGCCTGTCAGACCATGCTGAGAAGTGTTTGTTAAAGTACCCGCCTCGGTGCCAGGTCTTTACAAGACAACAGATTTGAAGGGAGCCCTAACCCTCTAGGTCGTTTTCAAAGAGCACCTCTGAGATTTAGAGAACTGAACTTTATCTCTTGTAAACTGTGCTCCAGAGTTTGAAATTTCAAGGGCTGAGCAGCAAAAACACAGATTAAAATCACACTGAAGGCCTCAGTTTTCCTTTACAACACCTCACTCCCTGTGCAGTCCATTTCAGTCTATGAATTTGTCAGAAAGGTGGGTTTTTCTCCCACATCCAAGTTATGGCCATGGTTTGGTAGCATTTCCACAAAGTCAAAATTGAGGATGCAAGTGCCTACCATGAACAGTACCAAAACTCTGTTATTAAAAGCAAATGTCTAGGTTTCCAAAAAAAGAAAAAAAAGAAAAGTATAAGGGGTTCATGGCTGATATTTATTTATATCATGCTATACACAATGAGATCGTAATCTTGACTAGGATTTCTTATGGTATGAAACCCTACTTTCTGGGTTGAATACAGCTTCTGACAAAAGTCAGATAATTTTATCAACCAAATCTATTATATAGGTAAGGAAAAATTAAGAAGGTTGGGAATATGTGTTCATGATCTAAAAATACGTTAAAAGTAATTCAGATTGTATTGTTTCCTTCTCAGTATAGGTTGCTGTAAAAAGGGCAAGCTTATTTAGCAGAATAACTGAGTGAATAAAGAGGAGAAAAAAAAGGCTTCCTATATTTTCATATCCTTAATTTTACTTTATTTTAATGCAGGACAATAGAATCTTACCCATCCCTAAAACTTTCATTTTAAAATGGGAATTACTATTTATTTGAAGTCATATGACTTTATTCCAAACACATTAGTAACATATGACATTGCATGACCAGATGATTATTTTGTTTAGTTTTAAAACCAGGAACAGAGGACAAGAGCACTTTGAGGTTACCAAGCTGAAAAAATTGCTTAGAATAAGACTTGAAAGGGAGGGATTATTCTGTGACTGGTTTACGGTCACAGCTTATACTTCAGCAAGTGTTATGTCATGCATTAACTTGTAGGATTTTCTATACAACTCTAACAAAACCAATTAATACAAATGGTTTTCATATTTGGAGATTTAATCTAACCTATTCCAGAATAGAAATATTTATAAATATTTCTCATTTTGTTACAGAGAATGAAGTACTGTGACATGTTTTTTAGCTGTTCTCAAGTAGGGATTTGAGATAGCAATGGAAAAAGGCTTTTCAAAAGGCTTTTGGGACTGCAATCTAAAAGATGGTAGCCTATTGATTGACTAAGCTAGATCCTTATTGAAAATAAGTCAACTTTTGATCTGTGCAATCACTATTTCACCTTTATAAATCAAAGAACAAAGAACAAACTGCAGGGGAAGGCTCCAAAGCATATTCACACTGTAAAATATCATTCAGCACTTACTGCTGCAATCCCATGGCAATGCTTCAGCAACTCCATGCAATTAAATCAGACACAGAAAATCCCCTGACCAAAAAAAAGACAGAATAAGACAGAGACAGTGATCCATCTTCCATCACACCTTCCTGTGACTACTTCCATCACAACACATAAATAACCCTCTCCAGTTTCTGTCAAACATGGAACCAACAAGATAATGTGCATCTTCACACAGGTATCATGAACGTTTTGGGTGCCTTAAAATACAGTGTGATATAAAGAGAGCAGTTTCCATTCTTTTTGCAAGGAAATCTCTTTCCACAATCTATAATGGACAATATAGTGGAGGGGTTTAGGCGTGCCAAAGAAAGGATTCAGTATGCTGAAATTTTCACAAATGATAACAAAAGTTAAGCTTCTCTAAGTACAGCTGCTAGTAAGCTTTTGTTAGAAAGCGAAAGGAAATCTGCTCTGTGATCTGCCAGGAAGGAAGAGCCTGGAAGAAACAACTGTTTTCACTAAGTATGGTCTAAGTAAAACAAGCTGTTATCTCTAGAGTATGTGTGACGTCTTCCTCTACCCCAGGTTCTGAAGCACAAACAAAACATGTGAATCACAGATATAAAACTGCTCCAGACCTCAAGCACAGGCTTAGCTAAAGCACCAGCATGCATACAAAGCATATTTATTGCTTATGAAGTTCTCCAAAGTTTACAGTTCCCTGAAGAGCTGTGTATGCAACAGGTAAAAGTATTTCCATTCACTCTGAAGAAAAGGCATTACAGATTTCTTTCCTTTGTTATTTCTTTCCTAATGTCATATAAAAACTATATTCCTCAGTCCCTTCATTTACTCCCATACATGTTTTGGGTTGATTCATGGTGATGGGGTGTTTTTTTCCAGGGGTTGAGGAAGAATTTCCAGAAATCTGAAAACAGATTACAAGAGTAGAAAATTGAAGTTTCTCTACTTTGGAAAAGGGTGGTGAGACATGGAGAAAAAACAAGAAAGGAGGAATTGACTTAGGAGAAAATTATGCCTGATGCCACTGGCTATTCTCAATTTACAGTTGGATATTTGTATCTCCAGTTATATCCAGGAGACGAGACATGCAAGACAAGGGAATGAAGAAAACCAAAACAAACCAAAACACAGCACATTTTCTTTGTTTTAAACCTATCCAGGATAAAAGTAATGTATTCTGATTAATCTCTCTCTTGAATTATATCATTTGGTAATAAAGATACCCAGGAACTGTTTGGTTTTCTTCTTCCATTGTAATTCCTTGAAAAATTCCCTTTATGTAGAAGCTATGTTTTCAAGAAATGCAAATCAAACCTCCATGAGTACAAACCTAAAAGAAGCTGCCACATCACAAAAAGCTGCATCCAGGGGGAAGGCTACAAGCATAAATACATGCCCACACTTGCTTGAATAACATCAGCTTTCCAGCGTTATCAGCTGTGTTCACGAGGGATTTTACACATCTTTTAGCAAAACTGGAGTTCCCAATGCCTAGTGAGCAGCTCAGGAAGGTCACATGTGCTTCTCTCCAGTGGGAGCTAAAGGTCACAAAGCAAAGAACAGATTGAAATGCAGCACAAAGAGCAAGATTTCAACAGGCAATGAAGACAATTTGTTAAGTACTGTTCCATGCCTCATTTCATTCATTTCCTTCAGATCAGTATTCTGATAACTCATAAGACAAGAAGTTCTACTCAGCATTAATATGCAGAGAATTCCTCAGGGTGATTAATTTAAAAAGCAAAGCTGCAAAGGAGTCATAAATTAAGGATTTATTCTGTTAAAATATAACATCAGAGGGTATCACAAAGCAGCACATTATACGTGGCCAGTGTGTTCTGACAATGCACTTGACTTTGTCAGGTGAGACATATCTGGAGATATGGACAAACTGGCTTTCCCAGACAGCTCTTTGCTTTGGGCTTCACTCACAGCTCAAAGGTCAGGAGTAGGAACAAGAGGAGGTGTGTCCCCACAAGACACTGGACTTGGAACAGGGAAATTAATTCTCTGTAG
Organism: Platysteira castanea; assembly: GCA_013397175.1. NCBI lineage: Eukaryota > Metazoa > Chordata > Aves > Passeriformes > Platysteira > Platysteira castanea. The sequence goes on along the minus strand of VYXC01006776.1, from coordinate 1,031,591 downwards.
CTGAATTGTGAGTTTTGGCAAGGTCTTTGCTGAGGCTCAGCTTTACCAGTAGCTATCAGTTCTAGTTTGGTTGAAAAGGTTGGAAAGGCCAAGAGCCATGGATAAACTTCTCCACCAGACTGCCGCTCCAGAGATGGTTTAGTTGCATCAATCTTACTTCCAACTCTACATCAGTGCTCAGAATTTTCTCTTTCCTTACATCTGAACAAACCTGAACCTTGATTCCAAATAAAAGTCCTTTTTTTTTGAAAATCAAGTGTTAAAACTTGTCTCTTTTGTTGCCCTCACTTTCATACCATTTAAATTACTCATAGCTTATTTATTTGTTTAAATTGTACAGCGGTTAAAGCAAATAATTTTAAATGCAAAAACACAGAAACCATCTTGAGACATTGAAATATCAAAAATGTGATGAGGTCATTGATTAAAATGTTCCCTTCAGCAAACAGTAAATAAATGACAGCATGAATTCCCATTTGGCTCAGGAAGCGAAGCTAGCGCAACTCACTTCAATAGCTGCCAAAAAATCATTGATTATGAGGGATCAAACTCTTTGCTAGCTCACTAATATCAAAGCAGAGAGATTAATCATGGGCTGCAATTCAGAGGAAACTGTTGCATGACCCATCACTGCTTTTGATCTGTGCAGGTTAGGTTTACCTTTGGCAGATCCCAGTGATAAGGTTCGCAGAACAGCCTGGACACAGCTATGTCCACTGCAGTTTTATTAAAACCCCTCAAGAATCTTACTAATTCCACAAAACTTTTAAATGGCTTTGGGAATATCAAGTACTTTTCAATCCTTGTTTACCCTGATTCAGTTGTTGTGAGAGGCAGTCAGTCACTGAGGTAGCTGTTAGCTGAAGAGCCTTCCAATACATTCTGCTCACCAAGGCGCATTTTTCATCTGACATGCACAAGACTTCTCTCACATCAGCAGCTTGCATGGTTAGTCTTTGTTATTGATAATTTTCTACTGGAATAAGAAATATCTTAAAAATATTCACCCTCTTTGGCAAGAAATAAAAGATGCAGCATAGCTGGTTCTCAATAGATTTATACTTGGAAAAGAATTTGCTGTATGTAACAACATAGTTAACTAAGTGGAAGTAGGGCAAGAGATTCTGTATCTTCTCTTACCAAAAGCAGGCAAAACCTTAATCATGAAGTCAGTATTAAAATGCTGTTCTCAACTGGAATAGTGTTTTTTTTAAAGGAGTAATTTACAGTAGTTACTGTCGTACAAACACTGAGCGTACAAGAATATCATGGGGTTTTTTAAATGCTCTTCTTTTTAAGAGGAACTCAACCAGCCTCTGCAAGGAAACTAAAAATGAAGATTTACCAAGGTCATGCTCTTATGCTCTCGGTGAAGTCATCCAGAACTTTCCAGAACTCCATTCGAGTTTCTTTGCACCTCTCAGCGACAAGACTTCAGCACACTCTGTGGAAATTATTCCATTTGGTGTTTCTGTACGAAGTAGAGGATACAACTCCTCAGCAGCAGATTGGCTCTGATTGCACATATGATATTAGACAGCCCTAACTCTCAGTAGGATTTTCAGAGAAAGACTATTGACTTACTGTCCTTGTGTGTCAAACCAACAACCTGTAAATCATATGACAAAGTATATGGAGAGTTTATTTCTGAGGCCAGGCAGGGAGATAAAGAATAAACATGCACCTAAAAAAGATTGAAACTCAAATCATTGATTTCCTGAGGCAAAATTAATAAAGGTTTTTCCTCATACTTTACAGTTAAACCTCAGACTTCTCTCCTGAAGAAAAGCTTTCTGTTGGCTAGCATAATACCAAGTAATCCAAAAGTTAGTTTCTTCTGGTAAACCCATTAAACCCAGATCTAACTTTTTATGGCAGTGCATTTTGGGTTTTTTGCTGTTTGTCCATAGTGAAAACATGCAAAAAATTTTCTCAGACTAATGTAAGGATATAAAATGTATTTACTGAAGAAAAAGCAGAGTAAAGAACATTCAGTGTATTTAACATGTCAAAATTTAAATGTATTTTATTGGTAGGAGTTTTGTGCAACAAGAGTAAATTTATGCTTAGTAGAAATTCTACTTAAAAGGTTAAAAGTTCTCAATATTTATTTGTTCTAGAAGAAATTAAAGAACTTCCAAAATATAGTATCATGAGCCTTATTACAGCGTTGGCTGCCTTGAGCTCTCCTCTATATTTTATGATCAAGCTATATATTATCCTCTTGACAGATTGATAACTTTGGTCTTGCTCCTTACAAGCTCCCAATACAAACCAAACCAGAGGGGGAGGTATGGTGTGCATAAAGAAATCTCTGTGATATTTCATGCTAATATTGTCCAGTTTTCTCCTGTTATGTTCTAAAAATGTCTGTTCTCNTTTTATTTAATTTATCTTATTGCACAACTAGCCTTACTTGTCCTATTAGAATACTCTCAAATTAATTTACAGTCTTTATATTGCTTTTATCTTCAATATATTCTTCTCAGCTAAAGATGACATGAAATTAAAATTTCCTTGCACCATACATACCTCTATCCACTTACTCCAGTAATTNTTGGCTAGCATAATACCAAGTAATCCAAAAGTTAGTTTCTTCTGGTAAACCCATTAAACCCAGATCTAACTTTTTATGGCAGTGCATTTTGGGTTTTTTGCTGTTTGTCCATAGTGAAAACATGCAAAAAATTTTCTCAGACTAATGTAAGGATATAAAATGCATTTACTCAAGAAAAGGCAGAGTAAAGAACATTCAATGTATTTAGCATGTCAAAATTCAAATGTATTTTATTGGTAGGAGTTGTTTTGTGCAACAAGAGTAAATTTATGCTTAGTAGAAATTCTACTTAAAAGGTTAAAAGTTCTCAATACTTCTTTGTTCTAGAAGAAATTAGAGAACTTCCAAAATATAGTATCATGAGCCTTATTACAGCGTTGGCTGCCTTGAGCTCTCCTCTATATTTTATGATCAAGCTATATATTATCCTCTTGACAGATTGATAACTTTGGTCTTGCTCCTTACAAGCTCCCAATACAAACCAAACCAGAGGGGGAGGTATGGTGTGCATAAAGAAATCTCTGTGATATTTCATGCTAATATTGTCCAGTTTTCTCCTGTTATGTTCTAAAAATGTCTGTTCTCAGTGCTACTGCATGGAAACATGGAAAAAATAGCAAGAAGATGAAATGAAGGTGAGCAACGAGAGAGAGGATCAGCTGCTCAGAACATCTCGGTGCCAGTCTCATTCTAGCATTTGAGAACACTGTGATTGCTACTTTCCACTCAAAAGAAAAGCAGATTTAGTTAATGTCAGGTTAACTAAGCTAAAATAAAAATATATAAAATAAAATAAAATTATTAAAATGCAATAAATTAAAATAAAATAAAAATAAAATACATTAAAATAAAATAAAAATAAATTAAAATAAAGGTAACATAAAACAAATGAGAATAAATTAAAATAAAATATTTTAATTTATTTAGTTTCATTTAAATTTATTTTAAATTTATTTTATTANTTTTATTTAATTTATCTTATTGCACAACTAGCCTTACTTGTCCTATTAGAATACTCTCAAATTAATTTACAGTCTTTATATTGCTTTTATCTTCAATATAGTCTTCTCAGCTAAAGATGACATGAAATTAAAATTTCCTTGCTCCATACATACCTCTATCCACTTACTCCAGTAATTAGTAAAAGTGGCAGAAGGAAAAATCTGAAATTCTAATTCCACTTGTTTGGTGTCATGAGGATAATTTCTAGGTTCAAAAGGCACCAAGGAGGATCTGTTTCCAAAGGGCTGCTATGCTTTTTGAGGTTCAAGACAAAGGCAGTTATTACTCTGAGGGCCATCTGACAAGACCTGTTGGCTATAAACAAATCTCATTATTGCCCTTGAGTACAACATGGAAGATCTCCACTTTTCTCTGAGGAAAAGGCAGCAGGACAAATGCTAAAACTGACACCAAAACCATGATACATGTCTTTCCTTTGGCTGAGCAGTTTGTATCCAACTCCCTCTGCTGTAAAAAAGTTGGACAATTTAAAAAAGTGAACAGCAAGAACAGTGTGTTAACAGTCTGGTACTTCTGAAATCTCCATTTCACATGGACTGATTGATGGCTCTGCAGATAATCAGCAGTGGCCAGCCCCACCCCAATGTTATCAGTTAATAAAAGACCTCTTGTGTCCCTATTTTAATACAAATTAATAAAGAAATCCTTCTCTACATAAGTTACTCAAGTTTTCTTTTTTTAATGCTATTGTGCCACTATGAGTCTTCCCAGGATATAGAAATCTGGACAGGGGCAAAACCTGTCCGTGAAAGCTGCCAGAGCTTTTAATATTGATTATGAACATTCTGCTTTGAATAAACAGCGTTTGTTGCAAGTATTATATCTAATTCTGCATGGGGAAAAGTACTTACAACACATGGAATACTTTGGTCATAGAGCTTTGGGGTTTTTTTGAGGAACTAAACAATTTTTTCTTCTGAGTGATATTAGCATCAGATGGGAAAAGGAGACATGGAGTTACATTGTTGATGTTGAAGTGTGCTGCACCATGCATGCTTGACCCTTGCAAACTTCTCCAAATCCCTCTATAAACCCCCAAAGTCTGATGAGCCCCAGAGAGAAGCATGAAGTTGCCTGTATGATGTTCAGATTCTGGTGAGTCTTTACAGCAAAGAGCTGCTCTATCCTGATTGGATCACCCTTTGAATTCCGATTTAAGCAAAAACTGTTACAGACATTTTGGCAATTAATTTTATTTGCTGGGGAGAAATGCACAGCATAAGCAATAACCACACAGAAACAGCACATATCAAAGGTTTGCATCAATCACAGTGCTCACGTACTCCTTTTTTTCTGCCTTCTGAGTGCAGATTAGCACTTGATCTCAAGTTTAGTCTCGTCTATTTATATATTTATTTATTTTTTTGTTTTGGCCGTTGTGCAGAGCTGTGGCTTGGTGATACTGCCCCAAAACATAAATACTGGAACAACTCTGTCGTTTGACCCATTGCCCAGAGTTTTATGAATTAAATTAATTATGTTTGTTTTTCAATTTTTCTAATGTAAGCAGGATGTTAAAACAAGAATTATTATTTTTAAGAAATTGTTTTGAACATAGAATGGTCAAGTTCTAAAAAGTTGCGTTACTTTACAGATTCTCCAAGGGGCAGTGTGGGAATATTTTAAGTGAATATAGAATGTCTTAGTTTTCAGCTACTTTTGCTTGCTTAAATCATATCAGGTCAGGATTTCATACTTCCCATTGGCCACAAGTTTTTAAGTCAATAACACACCCAGCTATGTCAAAAAGTCCCACTTCCAGTGCTCTGATTCTACCACCTCCCTGGGCAGCCCATTCCAATATCTCATCACCTCTTCTTTGAAGAAATTCTTCCTAATGTTAAAGGCCAGTAATGTCAACAAGTCTTTGGGAGAAAAATATGCACAAAGCACATACGTAATAAACATATAAATATACACAATAAACACAATAAATAAACACAAACTAATTTTTCCCTGGTTTGTGAGGGTGTGGAACATCAGCAGTAGAAAAATCCTGTTAATTCTGCTGGAGTTATTATCCACATCCTAGTTTAAAGTACCTAGGAAAAAGTACAGGAAAGGGAGATAAACTGAGATTTTTTTTTTTTTAATCAAAGAGAAACTTCTTATAGTAAAGCAGTAAAAGTTTAGAAAAGGCTCAAATGAGGTCCAAACCTGAAGGAAATTAGCACTGTTCCTAACAGTAATGGAAGTGCTTAGTGTGGCATTATTCTTTCAGGAACATACTCTCCTTTTTGAGGACAAAACTCACATCTTTTTGGCTTTGAACTTTTCTGCTCAGCTTTTGTAGTTGTGCAAGGACTTTCCTATCAGGTCAAACAGTTCAGTCCTCTGTGTACAGCACACCAATCTTCTCTTGATTTAGAAACCTTAAGCCCAAGAACTCTTCCAGTCCCAACTTTATTTATCTAGTCCTTTGCTTTTATTAGGCCCTTCATGTAGGAAATGTTTTCTGCAGAATTCCTTGCTTGTGGGAACACGTTTGCTTGTCTTACTGCAGTATCTGAGGTGGAAAGGTCTACGTGTGAGCCAGCTGGGCTTGCTTATTTGATTGTCACATCAGCAGTGGCTTTTTGCATTAGGTGAATATCCAGCTTTGGAATAATCAGGAAGCAGCTCTGCCCAGTCAGATTGTGATAGGAACTTGCAGTACAAGGGTATGTGGGAAGTATCACTGAAAAGCTGCTGCATTTATTACCTGGGAAAAAAAATCAATTATCTATTCTGAAGTAACAACAGTCTTCTGGAAAGATGAGAGGGAAATAACAGCAAAAGAGGATTAATGGAGCAGTTAGTGTGGTATTGATTAGGCCTCTGGCTTGCGGGGCTCGTTCTGGATTTGGATAAAAGTCAACTTTACCCAAATAATGACTGAATAGATTTTTTGCTGTGATAAGAGGACCAAATCCTGCACGCAAAAATAGTAGACAGTGAGTGGGGTGGCTGTAATGTTTTATGTAGCGCACAGTCTCCCAGAATATTAGTTTTATACAGAACAATAAGTCATGCAACTGCATAAAGTTTTCATGTTATTTTCTCTCCACCATTAACACGAACCACACTGGAGGTGAAAACCTCGTTTCTTAGGCAAATGTTTAGAGTGGAAACTACCAGAAAAAAGAAAAAATTCTGAATAAAAGGTATATGACATTTTCCCAGATAAAGAGAACACCTGAATATCTGGTATTCTGCTTTAAAGAAAGGCTTCAGGTTGTTCACGGTTTTGCAGAGCAGAAAGGAAATCCGCTCTCTAGATTCTACATTAGTTTACAAACTCTAGGAATTGAGGTGCTTTCCAGCAGAGTGGGTATTCGTGAAGGTACAAACTAAGCTGTGGCAGCCGACTTCTTAATTTCTCAGAAGAGGAGGGTTTTTCCATGTTTTGCACTAGAAATGTTACTGTGTCAATAATGTTAATAATCTCTGATGTTACTTGTCATTTAAGACCTGGAAATGGCATAAGAAATGAACAGAAGGAACATTATTGCGAAACTAAGGAAACTAGCTAAAAGTAGTTAAAACAAGGAAGAATGTTATAAGGCTGAACATACCACCTGATGACAGGTGAAAGAGTTAATAATTTTTAAAAATATATTTGATGCCCAAAATATGTTTGTTTGTTTGTTTTTCACTCTTCATTTTCCCGTCATTAGAAGAAAATCTTTAAAAGCAATATAACAGCACCAGTAGAGGAAGTGGCAAAATTCAAAATCAGACACTTGATTTCTCTCCTATTCAAATAGTGACTACGGAGTGAAAAATTGGAAAAAAATCTGTACCAAGGGGTGAAAATACTGGAAAAGAGGGATATATTCATAAATCAGTCAGTTACTGTAGCATATTCTAGCTCTAGTGTAGAACAGCCTGTTTGCATGAAAAATATGTAGATTTAAAATGCAACAAAAAAGACCAGCAAAAGAAATCAATAATGATACATTTTATTTCAAACAGTCATAACAGCAGTGCCACATCCATCAGTCATATTTTCCTAGGCCCTGTATATAATAATCCCCCTGATCCCTATATAATTGCCAGCTTTTCCTTTTGAATTATCAACAGCTCTCATAGCTTATTGCTCTGTACTTTCTTAATAAGCGCCCGCAATCAATAATCTTCCTACTGAGTAAGCAGCAGCCAGCCAGCCAAACACGGGGTGTAAATGTTTCAGAAGTGATCATTACAGGGATGTGAATGACAAGGTGACTGTGCTAATGCAATAGGCATGTAGTAAAGACATCATTTGGAAAATCCTCTTACTGGAACGTGTAGGTGCCTTGCCATGGCAAAATGCTGGTTCTGCAGAGGAGAATATTTACCCTTGAAAATGAAACCTCAAATCCTCCTGGAGGGCATTTTGTTCCTGAGATGGCAATCACCATTACCAGACTTTCATACCTCACCGTCAAAACAAACCATCCAGCATGTCTACAGCTGACCTATTTCATTTGGAAATGCAACAGCACACTGTTTCACACAAACTCTGCAGTGATTGATAACAGGGATTTGCATGCAAATTGGAGAATAGTGTCATTTTGCTGACTCTGGTTTAAATAATAATGTGGATAACAAGGGCCCCCACAATTTTATTCTACTACAACTCACTTGCTAAACACCAACACAGAAAACATCCACATGTGTTTGTTTGAGAATTATTTCTTAAATTTGACAAACAGAACAAAGAAACATTGATCCAGACTCACATAAATTAAATAGAACTTTGAACAGAGACAGTTTTTCCAGAGTGCTCAGTAGTCACATTAGACACATTTCCAAAAGAGCTCAACTCTTTCTTAGTTAACGAAACAAAGGAGAAAAGTTTTCAAAATGTCCTGATGAAAAAAGTGGCAATTTTCTTTCATTCTTCATATGGCTGCAGGCACTGGGCTCTTAAAAACCCATCTATTTAGGCGCATGGAGGAATTCCATAGGAAATATTCAGAAGTTCTGAAGATATAGCTGTTTGTTTAAATGTCTAAATGAATGGTATGTCTTTTTTGTTTGTCTTTTTATCCAGTCTGAAGACTCCTTGGGATAGTGGGTGAATTGTGGTGACTCACAGTGGCAAAATGTTTTCCTTCAGAGGTACTATCAAGAGCTCATTAAACTTGGTCATTCTCACCATATACTTCCATCTACTGCTCTTTGGAGATGACAGTGCATAGGAAGATGAAAATCCTGGCAATTTATTGAAATTCATGAGAGATAACAAAAAAATATATTTATGCATATTTTTAATGTTATTTTTAAACTCACAAAAGCCTTGTGGTAAATCCAGAGTTTTATCAAAGAGCATGACAGAAACTGATATGGAAAGTACTATCAAAACAGAAACAGAGTTCTACCTTTATCATATTAACTATGAGTTAACATTTGTCTTCGTTGACAGGTGGTTTATTTAAACATTTTTTCTTAATCAATTTTTTTTAATGTATTATTGATTTTTCATACTGGGTTGTAAGATATTTGAAATAAAAACATAAGGCATATTCATTTCACAGTGAAAGCTAAACTAAACTGTAAGCGAGAAGAAAATGAAAAAAAAATTAAAATCCACAGTGGCCCGTTCTTCAATAAACCATCAGTGCCAAGACTCCAAACAATTGCTTATTTCCTGACAGTCCTGTCTGCAGATAAATCAGGGTTCAGTACCTGTTTGCTTTATTTAGTTTCTTTTTATTTTCTCTGAGGTTTCATGCTCCAAAAGCCTCATAGTATTTACGGATTATTGTTTTTCTTTAAGCAGTGAATGACTCATGAGCTTTAGGATGTGCTGAAACTGAATATCTAAAAGTCCTGCAAAGTACCCAGCCTTCTAAATTAGCTACAAAAATTCATTGCTGGAATTCTAACATGCATATTACCACAAAACCCAGTACAAAGACCTTTAGGCAAGACTGCTGGTGAGCCATTAGATGAGATGATGATGATGATAGGAAGCGGATCATTAAACAGCATAGTCTTAAGGGACCACTTCTGCCACTCTTAATTATCCCGTGTTTCTGTCTTAGAGCTTTATATATTGCCCAGCACAGCAGCACCATCTAAGTGCAACAGTCTGTCAGTAGACCCAGCAAGGTCTGCAGTGCATGGCCTGGCCTGTCTATTTTTTAAGGGAGAAAAATGCATTAGTGATGATTTTGCACATTGTTTCCCACTGGCTTGCTTCTGTTGGTAGGACAATCATGTACAGGAGAGTTAGATGTTTATTAATTTCATATACTTCAGTGAACTGCTTAGGGATTGAAGTGTCACACACTATGTGAATATGGACACGAGGGTATGGCCTGCAAATGGGTTCTGTTAGTATTATAAAAGAGTACGTTTGTGCCTTTAAGGGTGTTTCTTTTAAAGGAAGGAGGGAGCTGTGTGTTTATAGCTAGGCCAGGAGCAGCCTCCACTGCTTTTTCAGGCAGATCTTCAGGTTCATCTCCCCCTTCTGACCTAAACAGCACTAAAAAGCCTTACCTTTTGTGAAAAAATACCATGAACACTACCCGTTGTACTAAAGAACTATAGGGCTTTTCAGTCCTCCCCCTTGCTTTTCACTATAAAGCAGCTATTGACAGAGAAGCCACTAAATTACTCTTGCTTTTTCATTCCCTGCTCCTAAGTGATGCTAACAAACCTCATGTTCCTCACTCCCTCACCGATTTCTCTGCTTTAGAAAGATGGGAATATCCTGTAGTTTCTCAGGACTTCAAAACCACCATTGTGCTCCTGGCAGGAGCTACCAAGAGTCCTGTCAAGAAAGGTCAAAGACATGGCTCAGTTCTGGAGAATCTCAGGCTCTGAGCCAAAGCTTGCAATTATTGTACAGAGTCTTTTAACAGCCTTTGAGAAAGTTTAGATATTTCTCATGCCATTCATGAGTGAACGCCTCTCCTGGTGACAACAGGCCTCAACAGAACCACCAACAATGGACTGGCTGAAAATTAATCTCACTACACTTAAAACTGAAAGCTCTGCCTTATCATCCTTTTAAGCAATCTTGGACACCTGGACTCAAAATTTGATCCTCTAAGACTTCTACTACAGACTGTGTAAGCAATTTAGCCACATAATCCATCAGAAGTGGATGGATCAAGTGTGCAAGTGCTTCAGATCAGCAGCAATAGCCAGTGTGACTGTATATACAACTTTGTGACTGCTCAGGTATGCTCATGTGACAAATTAACAGCTGGCCTTTTTGAGGTAAGTATGCAAACAGGTAACCCAGGCATTCCAGAGCTTGCAATAGCAAATTTAAATAAATTTGAACATAAAGGTTGAAAATGAATAATAAAAATGTTATTTGGTTAGCAATGCATAGTTGCCAATTCATCAATTAATAAAATCAAAATTAATTGCTAACTTTGAAATTACCTCATCTATTTTCAAAAGAACCTGACAGCTTGATGTATTAAAATAAGAATGATCACTTATTGTAAACAAATTTCAGTTTACCTCCCCCCCAGCTCTTTAATTTCAAGAAGGATGGTGCACCTCGTTTTTGTGTCTGCTGGACAACCTTCAGCTCTGCATTAGCTAATTAATTCGAAGAAGGAAGAATGTCTTTTCCACAGACTCATCAGTATAGCTAATATTATTTATATCTAACTATAAATAATACAGGGGAAAATACTTTTGAATTCCTGAGGATGCTGCTATCACTTTAACCCTATATTAATCCTTGGAGGATTCAGAAAGCAATGATAATATGTGGCATCACTGGTAACAAGAGCACCTCTGTAGTGTGGAGGTGAAGGTAATAAAGCATGGTTTGAGAAACAGGAGCAGAGAAAGCACACGCATACAAACTAAGGGAAGGAAATGCTGTGCAAACTTATATAAGGAGGACAGGGGACAAAGGTGCATTGCTTTAATTTAAAATAAGGGGGCTGAGGTGATGTGTTATCAAGGAATAGAAAAAAGTATTGATGAAGGTTTGAAAAAAGAAAAGAAGAAGTGATATAGGTGAATAAAACCACTGAAAGGGCAACACTTGTTGGTATATGGAAGGACAGGTTTTCTTCAGTCTGTGGTGACAACTTCACGAAGAACTCTTCATAAACTTGAAAAGATCACTTCAACAGATCTTTTCTGAGAGGATGCCATGGGGTTTAACAGGAAAGCACAGAAAACCAAGGCAGAAAGGTTGAATGGCAGGAAGAGCAAGGAGAAAGAGAGCAGCCCAGAGCAAACTCTGTTTGCACAGGGGTGTTAACTCTGAATTGTGAGAATATTTTAAGTAGCAGACGGCGTGATTCCTAGGGAAGGCAGGATGCTGCAATGGGAAGCACAGTGCAGTGATTCAGGAAAAAGCAGGACTGATGTTAAACTTCAGTTAATGTTTCAACCATTAAAAGGCTTTAAGGGCCTACCTTTAATCTTATAAATGCACCCATGTACAAGCTGCTGAACTATACGTCTGGAATACTGGCATGTGTAGCACACTATTTCCCAACAAAGGGACACGACTGAGTTTTATTTAGATAAAATGGCAGTGTACGCCAGGGCTGAAAAACATTTTTCCTCTTTCAAAAGTTCTAGCTGTAAGTGCAGGTTTGTTTGTTGAGGTTTTTTCTGTTTCATGTTTTATTTCTTTCTTTCATTCCCAAATAATTTTCCTTTTATTAATTTTTTTAATTTCCCTTAAGCAATTTTGAAAGCACAGCTGGAAATTCTGAATCATGTGTACTACTTGTGTATTTAAGTGCTAAATTTAATTTCTACTCCATCATTCCAGGAAATCCTCTCTATCTTTACATACCTCAGGGAGTTTAATGTTTTCTGTCTATCTGATACCTGCTTCTTTAAGTACATGAATACTTATTTAAGTATTTGAATACTTAAATGCATTATGAGTAAATTGGAATATGCCATGGTAAAATCTAAGTCTACTAACTCATGTGTGATTTTCTACCATACAGTAAATAAAACATTCTTCTGTATGAAAATCATGCTTGAAAACAAACACACAAAAAATCTACCTGCAAAATGTTCTAGTACTATAAAAGATCAAAATCAAGCTGCAGTACCATTGACAGGTTCTCTTTTCCTTCAGCATGGCACTACAGTAATTATGATCTCAGTCTTCAAAAAAACCCCAAAGAAATAAAACAAACAAAAATCCCCAAACAAGCAACCAGAAAACCTCTGAAATGTTCCAGTCCTGAGTCAGCTCACACATTCATGGATGTCTGAAGAACAGCACCTAAATCAGCTTTTTAACAAGAAATAGAATTTCTTTTTGCCCCATTCTTTTATTTATCTCATGTGTTATTCCAAACTCACTAACATCTCCTTATGCCACTGAAGTCAGCCCAGATAGACAAGAATGGTGTCCATGTCAAATCACACTTAGATCCTTTATTTCAACCCTAATTTTTCCAGTCCTGCTGTAAAGTAGTGCTGTGGTTACTCCATTTCACACAATTACAGAGCCAACTCTGATGTCTCACAACCAGCAACAATTTCTGTTACTTCTTTCTCAAATCTCCATCTCCTAAAGTCCTGCAAGAGGAGGTGCAACAGGTTGTGGTATGGAGCATTATGACAGGAGAAACTCTGAGAGAGATACGGACATATTGAAGTGAATACACAAAAATGATTAAGGGACTGGAATTGAGACAAGCATCGAAAATCTCTCCTGTGAGGAAAGGCTGTAATAGGACGGTTCTTTGTGGAGAAGGGAACTTTGGGGGGGGATTCTTATTAATGATTGATCTAATTAATTTTATTAATCTCAGTAAATCTTACTAACCTTATTATCTAATTAATAGGATTATTATCTAATTAATATGATTAAATCTAGATAATACCTGAAGGCAAGGTATAAGGATGACATAGCCAAGCTCTTTTCAGTGGTTCTCAGTGACAGGATCAGAAATGATGGACACAAACTGAAACACAGGACGTTACTCCTGAACATCAAGAAACACTTTTTCACTCTGAAGGTGGTGACCAAGCAAACAGCAGCTTATGGTCTATCACGGCCTCTTTTCTGTGCTCCTTCTGTGGAAAGAGCAGCACTCTAAAGTCCTGAGATCTCCTAATCATAAACCAAGACAGAAGCTGCTCAGAAATTCCCCTCCCAACCCCATCCCCAAGCCTCAGTTCCCAAGTAAATACACCTTAGCTTGTGATATTTGACAGATTAATGTGAATCCTGACAGTTATATTAAAGATGGAGGAATGGAAGGCAGTTAGTTACCAATCATTGAAAATTGTCACAAATGTAGCATAAACTGGCAAAAATTAGTCCTGAAGAGAGAAATGGCGTCCCTTGTTTTCTGATCCTCTCTTCACCATTCACAGGTTTTATTTTTGGCCAAGAAAAGAGGAAGAAGGGAAGCACAAAAACAAGTCATTGGAAGTCAGGAAATGAAGAGGGAAGAGACAAAACTGAAGTGCAGAAATCACAAGCTTCACTTTCAGAATCTCAAGTTCAGAGTCAAAGAGACTTTCCACTCCATCACAAGACTTCACAGATTTAACTTTTTCCATTAATCCTTACATTGACTTGCATAATAAAAGTGATAGGAGAGCAAAAACTTTGTATTTTGGTCCTAACTTGAACTGCAGTCAACTTGTGGCAACATGTTTACCTGTGATTAAAATGGCAAAGTTCTGACCCTTGTCCTCATCATCCTTCATATTTAAAATGTCCTGTGTCACTGGCATGCTCTAAGGATAAGCATCTGAAAGGTCATTAAATACTCAGATTTTACCATAATAAAGATAAAAATAGATTTACAGGCATCATATTCTGTCTTCTGTTGTACTTTTTTTTTTTTTAGTAGGGATAGAGTTAATTTTCTTCATACTAGCTTTTATGGGGGCATGTGTTGGATTTTTTTTGCTTTGCTTGTGTGTACAACTTTTGCTTTACCTCTTAAACTGTACCTCAAAAGATTTTTTACACTTTTGCCATTCTGATCCTCTCCTCTATCTCCCTGTGGAGGAGAGGCCGAACCAGTGTCTGTGTGAGGCCAAACTGCCTGCTGGGGTTAAATCACAATCAAAACCAATTATGTAATCTTTTTCAATTAGGTATTGATGTACTGCCAATAAATAAAAAACTGCTCTTAAGCATGGACTATAATTTTTTCTGATTTCATATGGCTTGCTTAATTAAATTAGCAACATAATTTGCATTTGTTGGATACAGTCAGTTCCAAAGTCCTGCCAGAAGGAAAAATAGCAGCAAGTTGTACCTCTCACAGTAGGGACAGCAAAGATTTCTTATTTTTATTTCACCTTGACCCAGTGTGAGTAGCATTCCCCAGCAAGCCTACCGTCACAAGGTTTAGAGGTGAGAAAACATTAGCAGTTGCAAATTCTATCCAAAAGGCACTTAGCACTTTCTGCACAAATCTGGCTATGTTCTTCCTTCACTTGCATCCTGCAATAAAATTCCCTGAAATCAATGGGAAGGCTTCCTCTTGTATCCTGAAATGTATCCTTCTAGTCAGCTGAAATCTATTCATAGAAGATATATTACATTTTGTGAGCTTCCCTAAAAGTCCCTGCAACTGTGGAAACCTCTTTGCCCTATACAATTTCAAAATTATCTGCTGCATAATCAGAAAACCAAACCCATGAATGTTTCCATATCATTGCCGTATCTCAATATCCATGCACCATCCGGTATTTTCTCCAGGAAAAAAAAGACTTCAAGGTACCCACACAGTGTCCCCCAGCTAGGCCAACATGGCCAAGGATGCCCTCCAGCAAAGCATGAGCTTCATTTATGCCTTGCAGCCTTTTTGCAGCTTGGAGGCCCTGATAGGAAGCAGTTGTGTGTGTTAGCACGGTCCAGGGGAGCCCAGCTGTGGGTACCTCCCCTGCTGCTGCAGAATTGGAATGGCTTTGATGGCAGGAAAGTGTCCGTACTTCCACTGGCAGCCAATACAAAGCCAGCTGAGAACCAGCACACCCTGACCCCGCACTATATTTGCCTTACTGTTAATTGTAGTCTCTATCCGAGTGTGGGGTGAGAAGTGAATTTCAAAGCCTCTGCCCAGCACGTTCCTGTCTCAGCTTCAGACTTGCCTATTTGTTGTGCAAATTATTCTCTTTCCCAACATTTTTAGAGTTCTCTCAGCCAATGCATCTGAGCACTCTGTAATCCGTAATGTATTTACCCTCACAGCACCCCTGAGGGCAGTAGAGTGCAATTATCCCCGTTTTACTGATGGAAAACTGCAGTATAAAACAGATTAAGCCATTCACACAAGGATCAAGAGCTCTTTGCTCTACTTATTGTGAGCAGGTCATCTTGCTGCTAGTTTTCCATTTGGCTGGAATCCCAGTCAGCAGCTGATCACCACGTCCAGCCGACAAAACTCTGCTCCAAGAAATCACCACGAAACCCCAAACCTTAATAAAATAATGAAGGTATAAGTAAAATCTTTCTCTTGGGAATACTTCTAGCTCCTGAATACCACTGAAGGTGGTGCCAGTTGCAACTCAGTTTCTCAACCACAGTAAAGACACTGTGGCTGAGCTGTCCTGGGACATGAAGTTGCTGTCCTACCCTCCATTCCCAGCTCGCACTGCTGGGCCCTGGTTCCAAGAGAGCACAGCTCTGGTGCTGGTTATGGGATTGACTTGCTTCAAGCAGAAAACACTCACTACTGAGAGTGAACAGCAGCAACCTGGTCATCACACACAGACCTGACCAAAGCAGGAAACATCACAGAGCTGTTCCCTGGTCTGTCTCTCAGAGCTATGAACTTTATACATTGAGGATATAAATGAAATCTTATGTTGGAAGGACAAAGTCCATCACCCATGAACAACCAGGAGTCAGTGTGATATGGGGTACACATTCTGCTCTAGTATTTCCCTCTAAAGCATTTGTTATGGGCCTTTGGAAAAATTTGCCTTTCTAGAAAGTTTAGCGCTGAGCTATTTTAAAAGTTTTTGGAATTTCTTCTGCCTTCTATGAACATTTTGATTCAAACTCTCTGTAAGATCACCAGCAAGAACCTCATGGATCAGGAACCAGGAGAAAAGGAAAAGATTTTGTGCTGAGGAGAAAAGCCCACCAGTGCTATTCTCCAGTGCCCACACAGTGTCATCTACTGCTGCAAACACAAGGTCAAACAACACCCACTGGGGACTTTAGGGAACACCAATTCATGTGCCAGACACAATAAAAACCCGAATGTCCCAAAAAGAAGGCATAATTACACTTACCAGCACGGCCTGTTACTAGAGCACGTATGGAAAAAAGAGCTGTATTTTGTTTTATTTTATTTTATTTTATTTTATTTTTGNAAATAAAATAAAATAAAATAAAAACATAAAATAAAATAAAACAAACTAAATAAGACAATAAGAATTAAAGTAGAATAATTTTTTAAAAAGAGTTAGATAAATTAAACTAAACTAAACTAAACTAAACTAAAAAGATAAAGAAAGGAACCTGTAATAGGTGCAGGAATTCAGCCCTTTTGGGAGAAGAGGTGCCATGCAGGATCTCTCCCTGCTGCAGGGCCCACTGTACATCAGGGCTGGTTTCCATCAGTCGAATGACTTCTGCCCTCAAACAATGCTTGGTCACAGAAAACTCAACCTTTAAAAAGAAAGCTTTTCCTACTAGGGTTTCTCATAAGACAGTGACTGAACAGTAAATTGTCCAGAAGCAGACAATATATTTACTAATTTTATTTTTCAGTACCATGGACAGAAGGTTAAAATATTCATGTAAAGTAAAGACAAACCCATTCTTTCCTGGTTTTTGATTTTTTTCTGTTTTCTCTTATTTTCTCTTTTAACCTAGTGCTGCTTAGCATGACAGCATGAACCTGTGAATGATTTTTGTTGCTGGTCTAAATCAGCAAAGAAAGGACAGTTTAGATGTGTCAGTAAAATCTTCATCTTGGTCTGCTTCAGTGCATAATTATAATAGGAGTTGTGACACTGTTTCTATCATAGAGATTAAATTTTGCTTTCACATCCCAGACATTTCATGTTGTAAATCTTTTCACATTGTAAATCTCTTCACAGCTTGCTTCGTATCCTGGTCTCAGTCACTCAGGATCTGCCATTCTGGGTTAGACCATAGTATCACTGTGTGGCAAATACTGGTAAAGGGGTTTGTTGTTGGCACTTCCTCTACAGAAAAAAAAGGGGGGAGGGGAAAAAAAGAGGCAGGTTTTTACCATTCCAAACCATGTATCCCAGTCTAGCATAAAGGACAGGAATTATTTTTATGACAGAAAACATCTGTGGCCCATGACCTTATTCTGGTTCCCCTTCCTCCCTCTGTTCACTTTTATCACTTCCTCTATTTCTTGACAACAATTTCACATCTAGAAGTAGCTAACTGAGGTACAAAGCCTGTTATAGACATGAGGTGTGTGTGGTCTTGCTGGGGTAAGATTGCCCTAGAAGTCTTAAAATATCTGCCACCTTTTCCAGAAAGGAGAATTTGTAATCAAGTTTAAAGACTAAGTTTGTTAAGTGCTTTCCTCAACAAGGTAGATTTATGAAGTACCCAATTGCTTCCCTGGTTCAAGGTCTTAATTGACAGTAGCACCTGCATATCCACTCTCAAAAATACTCAGAAAACAGTTTTCCTGTCAAATTCACCTCATGCTTTCGGCTAGCACCAAATTCCACACCTGACAATGGCTGATTCCTTTTACTTTGGGAATTGCACAGATTTGCTGTATGAGTTTCTTGGCATCAAGTTGGCAGCAAGTGTTCTAGTTAACTGTACCCAAGCACAATTAGATTTCAGACACACCCTAATGCTATTCTTTTTTTCAGGTCAGTGATCAAATGTGGTAGAATGAGTTGAAAGGCAGCACACCCAAGTCTTATTCTCTAACTTAAGATTGGCATCTGTTCTCTCGCCGTGCTGCGAACTTATGTACAGAAAATTTTTTTTTTTTGGTGTCCATTAATTCAGTTACAATTGCTACTTCAATAGCCATAGGAATGGCCTTTCCCTCATTCTCCCATTCAAATAAAAACCTGTTTTTCTGCAAAGGGTCTCCTTCACTTCTTCATGTGTGACAGTGGCACACTGATGCTTTTTCTGTTCTAATCACTGTGAGGAACATTATAATAATGCCTGTACTTTTCTGCCAGCATGACAAACACATTGACTTGCTTCATAAGAGGCACTTAGGTGATCATTTAGGATCTTGCCCAAGGGTTTTGTGTTTTGTATCAGTGAGAGAAAGGGGAAACATGTATGTGAGTTCATACATGTATCCAAGTGGAGAGCTGCCCCTCTCCTTTTTAACCTCCAGTATCATAGAACCGTTTGATTTGAAACTAATTTCTGACCTCTGCTGCACCTCTACTTAAACACATGTACACCTACTGCTGTTTTGTACCAACAGATGCTCATGTTCTCTTAAATGTTTATGCGTTGCAAAATTAGAGCTGCATTTGTAATCATTAGACTTGATGCTAATTTAAATCTCAGTTTCTGTAACAGTCCAAGGAGCTGTAGAAGGAACAGATTAATGAGCAAAGTCACAAGCAAATGTGCAAAACCAGAAAATCTGAAATAAAACACAGTACTGAAAATGAAGATACACACCATCAGGCGTTAAGCCATAAACTGAACAAGGAAGCATCGCTGCAAACCACAGTGTACTAAAGGTGACATTGTTCATACCTTCAGATGTGTAATGCATTTCTTGCACATTTCAGACCTATAAAACAAAGCAAGTTTGTCCAGTAGGCCTTCAACTATGTTTCAGTAATTTATAAGCACAGAATGCATTAAAAAAAAAACAAACATTATTTTTAAAAGTTTTAGCAAAACTCAGTCATTAGAATTAATTCATTCTAGAAAAGGGCCTGTACACAAAGAGAATCAATTTGGTATTCTGAAAGAAATATTCAAGACAGACACTTTGGAATAGAAAATACATTTTAGTCCCAGTAAGTCTGATAAGTCACTTAAAAGGCCTTCTCATACTTCTGAAAGTCCAGTGAGTTTTGTCACTTCTGAGCTTCCGTTGAATTCCAGAGTCAGTGCTTGACTTATTTTGATTCTGCTTTGGACGATGCTAATAAAGAGGGCAAACAAAACCAAACTGACCAAACACTTTATTTCAATCTAAATTTTATTTTAATCAATTTTATTTTTTTATTTTTATTAAATTTATTTTATTT
>VYXC01006776.1:949475-1011844 GCA_013397175.1 Platysteira castanea | reverse complement strand
ATGAAAATAAAAATAAAAGTAAAATTAAATTAACGTAATAGAATAAAATAAAATATCAAATAAAATAAATAAATTACTTTGGGAAGCAATTGCTGTCATCCTTCTCAGTTTCTTCCCTTTTTGTCTCCTTTTAATTGTTCAAGTTTGTTATTCTTCCACTCAGTGAACATCAAATATTGTTTTCCCTCATTCGTTTTCAGTCAGCCTTTTTTTTCAACATCCTACATCTCAAAATTCACATCTATTTAAGAGCTGTTTGCTCAGTTTCACGCCAATATTAGCAAGTCTTTCCAAGACATGGAAATCAAAACTATTTCATTTTCTCTTTCCTCTTCACACTGCAACAAGTGAGACTGAAAGACCTGGTTACTCGGTCACTAATTCCCGAAGTCCAAATCCCCCTGATTTAACCAAAGTAAAACCAATTTGCCACGGACTTATTAGCGATATTACCATGATGAGTGAAAGGATGATGATTTATCTAGGAGGGTAGAACACAACATTCCAGTACACTGGAATGCAGTTCACATCTTGGCAGATAATAAAAATATAGATGAAATGCATGCATCAAGTTTACAAATCACATCAGCCTGACGAGATTTTAAAGGCTGATCAGCAAAAAACCACTCCATTAGCTCTAATAACAAGTCCAGAGTGAGAAGATGTCTAAAGGGCCTCCTGAAGGAGTTCAGAAGAACCTCAAATATATTTAAAAATAAGTACATCAGCACCATTACCTCCAGTGCAAGCTACAAAACTCATGGCAGAAGAGAAAAATCAATTCCGATTACTTGGGTTAGCTAAAGACACTTCGGGAAGAGCAGAATATTCATAACCACAGTTGAAATAAAAAGCAACTTGGTTTGTACTGTGGCTCCTTTATAGTTAAGTAATAATGTAATAGACTTGAAAAACTTTAAGGCTTCACTGCACAGAGAGTGAGGGAGTACAAGAATGAAAGGAACTCCAGCAGAAATGGGACTTATTTCCAGCAGCTTGGAACTGCCAAAACAGCACTCAGCTGTGGAATTCTGAAGTTCTCACAGACATGGATCCAAGCTAACTGGAAACTGTATGTAAAAAACCAAGGAAACAGAAGGAGCTGTGGCCAACACGTGAAGTTAAGGACTCTTTTTTTAGAGGAAGGGTATGTGAGGGAGAGGGGATGGTGTGTGTGTAGGGCCCAGAGGAGGCAGTTCAGTCTCACCCTCTACATGCAATATTAACACCCTTCTGTACTCTGTCAGATATCATCACTTAAGTCAGATAAAAATTGTGAATTTTCTGCTTTTTCTGGTTTTGTTGGTTTTTTGTTTTGTTTTGGTTTTTTTTTTTTCTGAAAGAACACATCATGTATGCCTGGCAGTGGCCTTAGTTTTGACACAACCTTTTTATCCCACTGCAACAAAGTGAAAAATACATGCATTCACAATGTCCAGAGCTTCCCAGTGTTTAAGTGATGATAAAGACTGAAAAATTCATCACATTTCTCCTTCGCTATGATTGTCAGCTTCTGTAAGTGAATAAATTAATTATTTCATTCAATTCATAATTTATTCTAGTCCTTTATGTCTTCTTTTTGATCCCTCTTGAGCTAGGATTTTGTTTTGCTGTAGTACACTTCTGTTAGTTTGAAGATGACGCTGAAGCCACAAGCAACATTAAAAGCTCCAACTATAGTAGGCTTGCTCTTTTCATGTTTTCTGCAACATGTTTTATATTAAAATGCCATTTGGGCATTACTGTCTCAAATCAAATGAAAATGCTTCAGAATCCCCAAGCATTCTGCAAGGTAATGTTATTTTCCGCATGTAAATCCCTTTCTTTTTCTTTTCCCCAGGATTTTTCTATAAATCTCAAAGAAAACATTTGGCTTCTCTCAAAGTAGTTAAAACCTATAAAGATACCCTTTAAAGTCTTTATCTTCCACACTCCTGTCTTAAAAACTTCCTCTGTCTGAAGGGTTCTGTAAGGTCTTAAGGGACAATATATAAATGTATTGGTTTGGCACGGCCTAGTTTTAGGTTTAGGTTTTAGGAGGGCCACAAAGGTGGCTCCTGCGAGAAGCTGCTGGGAGCTTCCCACCGTGTCCGGCAGAGCCAGTGGCTGATGGCTCTGAGGAGGGACATGCTGCTGGCCAGAACTGGGCCAAGGAGAGAGGCTGATAACGCCTCTGTGATGGCATATTCAAAAAGAAAATCAAAAACAAAGTCACAAGATTTTGGGTTCTAGTGAGAGAAGAGGAGGAGGTGAGAATACGTGAGGGAAACAACACGGCGACACCAAGGTCGGTGGAGAAGGAAGGGAAGGAGGTGCTCCAGGCGCCGGAGCCGAGATTCCTCTGCAGGCCGTGGTGCAGACCATGGTGAAGCAGCTGTGCCCCTGCAGCCCACGGGGATCCACGGGGAATGCAGAGATCCACCCACAGCCCGTGGGGATCCCCGGGGAATGCAGAGANGGGACCCCATGGCCTCACAGGGAAGGACTCTTCTCCCGGAGCAGTGGAAGGAAATCTCAGTGATGGACTGACCAAACCCCCCTGCCCTGCCTTCCTGTGCTGTTGGTGGGAAGGAGGGAGAGCCTGGGATTAGGGGAAGGTGTTTTAAGGGCTTATTTTGCTTCTCATTACCCTCTGATTCTGTTAGTAATAAATTCACTTCACAACTTAAGTTTGTGAACCTGTTGTGAACCTGTTGTGAGCCTGTTTCGCCCTTGAAGTGAAACTCCCAGTCCTTATCTTACTCATGAAGCCTTTGTTAATTTTTTTTTTCCTTTTCCCTCCTCTTCCCAGCTGTGGCAGGGGAGGGTGAGTGAGTGGCTCTTATGGGTGCCTGGCATTGGGCCAATGTCAAACCATGACAATAAATTACCCAAAAGCAAGAATTTTGAAAACTCTTGATTTACAAGCTGGGGAAAGCATGGCTTCTGTTCCATCCAGTTTCTATAGAAAATTAAGACATAAACCAGTTGGAAATCCTTCAAAAGGATTCTAGTGCTGTAAGTGGTGGTTCTGGATGGGAACTCTAGAGCCAATTCCATCAATAGAGGTATTCTCATCAGCAACCTTTGCATACCCGCTGACTCTAATTGTCATAAAAAGACTGTAAGAAGCAAATATGTACAGATGGTAGTGGAACATCGGAAGGTTGGCATCAGGGATTAAATTGCGGATTTATCAGTTAAAACAAAGTCCAAGTGATGCTTGCAGGTTTTTGACCTGGTCAATCAGGCATTTTACTCCTATGCCTGTACAGCAACAAACACAGAGTGGCACCTACCCACAACAGAGGTTTCCCACCATCTGTGACACTGTTCATGATTAACAGCACAAGTTCCAAGAGCTGTTCAGACAAATCTCTTTCACATGAGCATGCACTGGATATGCACTCATGTAGCACAGAAAAAAGTTATCAGGTTTGGGAGGAGGATAGGGACTGTTCTCTACATTAGTGACATTTTCACAATGACATGGGTCAAAACAAAAAAACAGAAAGAGAAATGAAGATTTTTAGAATGACAACGGGTTTTATGTACTTCAAAGTTGTCATTTTCTTTAAGTTTTTATTGCCAGCTCAGAGTAGTTTCAGATGCAAAGGAAACTGGTTTGGGCAAAGTGACTGCTAAAACACTACTTCGTGCTTCCTATCATATCCTGCTCCTTGTTCCATAAGTCCCTGTCCCCATGCTAACTCACAGTAAGCTATTCCCTCACTCCACCTTGCCCTTTTGGTAGGAGAAGGAATAGTTGTGGATGGCAGGCACTTGAAAACTTCAGTCCAAGACCACACCACTGAAGCAGGACAAATAAATAGTGCCATAAAAACAGTAAAGCAAGATCAGCACAATCTCTTGCACATAAATCTTAAGCTTAGATACTCTGCAGCCAATCAAAACCTTTAACAACACTGTAGAATCACAGCCTCACACATTTACCTGTACAGCATTACATAGGTGCATACAAGGTTGCCTTATAGAATCTGCTCATTTCCTTTGATCGTGACAGTGCATTATTTGTAGGGATAAGAAATGTTATGGAGGTTTTCCTGAATGATTAAGTAGAACTGGAACTAAATGTAATCGTGCATTTATAGGAATGAATTTCTTGTTTTGTTCACTCTGGGAGTTTTCATCTGAATATTCACACTTGATTTTAAGCATGCCCTGCGTATTATGCATTACACAAGTCATAGATGAGAAAGAACTGGATAATACTGATTTCAACAGATGTAAATTTTTAAATTCTTTCCAGGCACATAGAAAATCAAATACTTAAGAACATGGAAAACATAACCATAACTTTCTTATTATGTGTAGTTGTTCCTGTGTCACCTACTCCAGGTGACCTTGCTTTCTCAAGGGATTGGATGAGATAAACTCCAGAGGTCCCTTCCAACCCTACTGATTCTATGATTCTGTAAACAACAAACTTAAAACATCAGAAGATAGTTTAAAAAGAATCATCTAGTATGGAAAAATTAAAGCTTTATATATTAATATATCATCACGTTCTATAACATACCACTTCAATTTGAGAAAATTTTGTTGCCTAGAAAACTGATCATAAAATATTGAAAATCCTTCATATTATGCTATAGATTTTAAATAGCACAGGCAAAATTCAAATGTAATTATCTTGTGTTAGGCCAGCTGATACAGCAACCAAAACCAGACAAAATGTTGCAATTAGTGTTCTGTCGTAAATTCATGCGAAGAATAGAACAATCCAGTTTAAATGCAGGTTAATGATTATAGCTCTTAATGTATTCTAATTACATAAATCAATTGAACCACAAGAGAGGGAGAGGTAGTTAACCTCTGTCAATAGAGAGGAGGGGAAGCTGTTAGCATCTGTGCAAAAGAAGGGAGACAGCATAAAAACTTCTATGAGCAGTTAAGACCAATATCTCTGTCTTGTTCACAGTTTTAGTATCTTTGTTATGAATTCATATCCTAAAATTGGCTTTTCAAAGTATTTTATGTGACATTTCCTCAGTTTTCCTGATTTATGTTCTTAGACTATTGGGGAGTTAGTGAAATGATAGCACTGCTATTTTAAACTCACAGTTCTAGAATAAGACACTTAACCCTTACCTTAAGTCCAGAGAGATTATTGAAGGACCAAAACCCTCATGGACAAAAGAATGGATGCTACCCAATCCTATGATGAAAACAAGAGAAAAAATGGCAAATCATTTGGTTAGCCAAAAAGGGAAGCAAGCCTAACATTGCTTACCAAGCAAAGGCTAGGAGAAACCGAACTGTAAAATCAGAGCAATGGTTCCCATCATAATTTGCTTGAAGTTTCACTTTTTTTCTTCCTTATCTAAAAGGATTTGTATGCTCAAAAGTTTGCCTGCTTTCTCTGCAAAGTACTGCTTTCCTAACAAAGCTTCATCTTGCTTATGTTCCCACACCACCACAACCACAACAGCCTTACTATCCTGAACTTGATTTTTTTCTGAACCATTATGATTATATGAGAAATTAGAGCAAATTCCATCAAAAAATATTTTGCAAATATGAAGTAACATAACTGCAAATGACAGTGTGTGTGAACAGTACCACTCCACTTTCTAAAAATGTCTTCTTGCATGCCAGCTGCTGGCGCTAAAACCCTAGGATGTTACACATGCTCCAGGCTCAGGAACTATGACACATTTGATGCTTAAGGAAGTTTTCCAAGGAACCTGACTGTGAACTTCAGACCAGCTTCTACAAACAGCTTGCTGTGCTAAGACTATGCAAGAAAGATACCAAAAAGTATAAAAAAGTCCCAATGGCTATGAAGTATTCAGGGTTTGTACCTCACGGAGCAGTGTATAGACACACAGAGAAATCATTATACCTTTGCTAACCCTCACTAAACACTGTTGGTTTTCACCAGCAGCAGCCATAAAGAGGACTAGACTTTGGACATGAGTAAAAAGTACACAGAGCTTTCCTCACATTAGACAAGATCACCTTATTCCCTTAAATAAGAGCAACCATGCTTGTAGTGCATTCATAATCTGGTTTGAGACACTTGCAAACCGAGC
Organism: Platysteira castanea; assembly: GCA_013397175.1. Lineage (NCBI taxonomy): Eukaryota > Metazoa > Chordata > Aves > Passeriformes > Platysteira > Platysteira castanea. The sequence continues at coordinate 1,005,809 of VYXC01006776.1, read as the reverse complement.
AATAAATACTGAAGTATTAGATATAGTTAGGTGACCCTACTGAGGTCTGATTACATTTTTCAAGGTATCCTTAAGGAAATTTATACTTGATAAGAACAGTGACAGTAACACTGCGCAGAGGAACAGAGTGCACTTACCACAGGAGTACAAAATGAGTGCACACAGTTCATATATGAGCATTACGTAAATTAAGGATCAAGGGAGACTGTATTCCAAGATGGCACTGTCAGCACCTTCTCACCACTTTCTAATTCTCTACTTCATTGTAAATCTAAAAAGCTTTAACATAAGTTACTGTTAAAAAATTTACTTCTTAATTAATAAAGTCTTAAACTGAGTCATTGATTATAAGAGCAGTTATAAGCTTGTCTACTAGAACAAGTTATCACTTGAAAATTCATTTATGAAGACTTGATGGAACGTGCTAATGTTAATAACAAATACTTTGCAAGCAATATATCCAGAGTGGCCAATATACACAAGATCAGATCCAGCTATCAAGGTTCACTGGCTGACACATCTTCAAGACTCTGCAGCTAACTCAAAATGAAAATATAGCAGAAATTCAGAAATTATGCTCTAAGGATCTGCATCAGAGAGAATGCATTCCTGCATTTGATATGAATTCTCTGTAGAAAAACAGTATTCCGATTCAAAATAAAAACTGAATACTTTTTACTGAATACAATGCCAATTTTGTGTGCAAAACAGAATTTTTACCTCTCACATTTAGCTTATTTTGGAAAGTAGATTAATTTTTCAGCCTTATTCTCTAATCTTCTCATAAGGTACTTTTCAAAATCCAAAACCATGTAAAAGCAGATGAAACAGAACAGAACAGGTACATGTTGTATTTAAAAAAAAAAATTTCACCCTCCAAAAATAAACTTCTGTGCCTAAACATCCACCTGAGCATTCAAATAAAGGTAATGTAGGAATCAAGGTCTCATGGTATCATACTCAGGCCTATCCAGGTCTGCTAGGGCAGGGAAATTCCCTATCTAGCAGCTGGCTATACAGATTTTCAGTTTAACTGAGACAAAAGTGAACTCACAACTTTTATGTCACATTGAGTCAGTTTATTCCAACAGACCTTTTCTGACCAGCTCCACTTTGGAAGTCAACCTATACCTGTGCTGAAGAAAATGTGTGCTCCTGAGTGTCGTTTTTGGATATATTTTTCTCTTTACGCATCTGTCCCCAGTACATAAATTGGAACAAACATCCTTCATTCCTCTGTCTTGTCAACTAAGATTTTAATTTCCTGAGTGCAGTGACTTATGTGCATTTCCAAGTCTCCCTGCAGAGAGCTTTGAATTCAGCTGGGGCTCCATGGTAGGTGCCAGGCACTCAAAAGCACAGTGCAGGATCCAAAGCAGAAGTGATTCATACTGAATTAGAGCTCAGAAGACCTCCTCATTAAAAAATTCCACAGTGGCTCTACTTACCATGCATGTCATCCCCTAAAGTACTCGCATAGCATCTGCCACCCACAAATAATAAACTGCCTAAGAGTGAGGAAGGGTGCATGCAGCAAGTCAGATTGTCTCTTCCCCCATGTTCTGCTGTTAAAGGGATGTGAAAAGGGTAAAACAAACTAAGACAGAGCAGCAATTACTTCACCACACAAAAGCACAAGGCAGCAAAGAATGTTTACACTTCAGCACTGACAGAGCAGATGAACACAGCTACCACAGAGCAACACTATAAGCTCTGAAAAGATTTGCATTTAAGCGTGTATTAAACTCCCTCAGAGCTTTCCTGCCAACACAAATTGTGCTGGCTTGACAACAGTGGAACTGTCAGAATTCAGCAGCCCAGTCCACGCGTACGTGTGGTTACAGGAGCACAAAGATGCTCACACAAGCTGACACAGAGTCACACGAGGAGAAGGGATCATTACAGCAATGTAAATGCATCCAGCCTGGCAAAACTGTGCTGCTGTAACAGAGAGATCACAACTAGGAGCAGCATATTTTCACGTAAGCAACCTGCCTTTCAGAAGACAGATTTGCTCAGCCAACACAATACAAATGTTCAGAGAAACAAGAAGCAAGGGGATTCTGAAATAGATGAAAAAGGGGAGGCACTGACTGCAGCCGTTATGACAAAGTCACCATATTACTGACCAAATATTATTACATTAAAGCTACAGGGTATCACAGCCAAAATTTTTCAGCTTACTAGCTGCCAAAAAAATATAGAAGAAAATTGTAAAATTTGTGCACAGACCAGATCCTTACAGAGAGAAAGAACACATGAAACATTCCCCTCACAGTGGCAAATACCTTGCTTACATATTGGGAGAAACAAAACTGGAAAACCAAGGTACAGAGTGAAAGAACAATTCTTGTGTGTGATATATTGGTAGCAACGGGCCCTAGCATTTCAGTAAACACAATCAAAGCAGCACAGCTGGAATTTGTAGCCCACTGTGTTATCAGTTTATGAAGAGCTGGTTAATAGATACAGTGCCATCTGGGCCAATTACAGACAGCACATCTTAGGCACAATAGAAATTATTTCAAGTCACTGTGTTCAACATAGTCTTCTATTCAACAAAAGAAAAAAAATTCAACATAGTCTTCTTTTGTCTTGCTTTCCCTTTGATGACTGAAAAACAAGGACCAGTAGCAATGACTTTGGCTTAGACTAAACATACTTTAATGCTAGAGTAATTTCTTGTCTACTTAATTGAAGGGACTTGGATGCAAAGATTTATAAGGGCAGAAATCAGCATAATTTTCTGAAAGTTTCAATATTAAAAAGTAAAGCTCAGTTTTGGACTTGCCTAATCCTTCTCACATTATATACAAACTACTTGTCTGGGAATAAGCAGACCAGTTTTCACTTCTTTACTATATTCAGATCACATGGAAGAAATAAAAAGAAAACCTGCTGTAATGTCACCAGCACACCATTACAATAAAGCCTATGCAATAAACCAGAATAAAATAGAAATACAAGGATATGGATATTATTACACTCCTGATGCCCAATCTGCCAACATTTTGCGTCAGCACAACTGACGCATATTTTATGCCTTTTTGTTTGCTTTTCTTCTAACAAATTCTGCTGGGCAAAACTAAATCATACGTGGGACCTGTCCTTTGCACTCCCAGCAGGACTGTAATATGCAGTTTGGCCAGTATAAAACCAATCTCTATTTAAGAAAAACATTAATGTATATAGCCACCAGGTGACACTTAAAGGAATTTATTCTGGAAAAATTTCTATGTTTAAGGTGTCCCATTGGTTGTAAATAACTTACTGAATATTCAGCAGTAAAACTTTCCGTGGGCTACATAAAGCTACTTAACATCCTAAGGGTGAGTTATCTTCTCTGCAGAAAATATTGGGATCTTACTCATTCCTGTGAGGAGCACTGCAAAAAGAACAACTAATTTACAGAAGTTGGCCCTTCAGCCCCACCGAGTAGCTGCTCTTGAAGGCTGCTCCTTTTTCACCCTTAGCAGAAGACACAGCAACGACATATGTGGTAGACATGCTCAGTACATGTTCAGGTGGGTACCAAAAATCACAGTGAGTAACTCCGAGCCATCCTGTTACAAAATTTCTTCAGAAAAGTGCTTCATTCCAGTACTTCCGCTGAAATTTACAGGAACTCACCTGGCAAATATAAAAACAGAACTGCTCAGTAGGGAGCTGTTACCATCTACCTTCAATGATTGGCTTTATAAAATAATTGCTTCTATCATTACTCTCCAGGGGAAAAAAAAAGCTAAAAAATTATGGGCACTCCTGTCTTGAAGTAACTTATATGACAACAAATAAAATCTATTTTTATTATACTGAGTAAGGTTTGTGCAGTTTAAATTTATAAGCAAACAGGCACAAGGAGGGTGTGGGAAAATGACAGGGGGTAAAATTAGAGAAAAGTGTGAAGTTATATTCACATTCCAACAGAAGTTATAATAGTAAGGGAATTCTAGGGTGAAATGCAGTCGCTAAATGCAATGCCCAAAACTTCTGTGACACTCCCTACACAGTACATGCTAAGGGAGATGAAAGGGAGGGTGAAGCTGAATGAAGACAATGTGGCCAGGTTCTGGTGCAATCCTTACAGGAATGGGAACTTGATGTTTCCATGTAGGTGATAAATCACATAGCAGCTGTCAGCCAAGGGAGAGAGGAGAAGATGTCCTGCTGCTGAACCAGCAACTGTGGCAAAATCACTCTCCTCAGGTGAACTTTGCTCATTATAATGTCATTGTCACAACTAACCCACACCTGCATCCCGAAGTTACCCACCCCCATGGCACGACCACCTCCCACTGGGCTTGTGGTCTTTATTTTGTTGACTGTACATCTGAGAGCCAAGAGAGGGAATTTTACACCTCTGGGCTGCTCAGTGCCGAGTCCCCATGATGGGATGCTGGCAGACTGGATGGGCCCAGAGGTTTCAGCTTTCCTGAGGCACTGACAGACCAATCAAACACAGAGCGTTTGAGGAAATCCTCTCTTGCTCATGGCACAGGGCTCCTGTTAAGAAGAAAAACTTCATTCAAAATAACTTGGAGAAGTCTTAGGATGTGCTGATTGTTGACTGGGTAATAGAATGACAGAGAAGTAAAATCTCAAAACACACTGACGGAAACATTTCTGAAAGCAAACATATACAGAAAGACACTGGTTTATGGTTGCAAATATTGTCATAATCAGAACCATTAGATTTAATCTTTCATTCTGAAATGAATATTCTAGTTAGATGTTGGCACAAAGCTGAACCCAATGAAGCTTGAAATTACAGGAAGGTATTCTTATACTATTTGCTGCTTTTTTCACATCTGCATTTTTTCACAGAGAGTACTCAAATTACTTTATAAATACCAATATGCTGTTTTACAGATGGGGAGACTGAGATGCTGAATGGTGATGTTTGCTGCATAGGAATAACAGTCAGTTTAGGAACAGAGGTTTCACACTTAGCGGGGATTGTTTTAAACAGTGCTACCTCATGAGCCACGCTCCCAAGGCATGACTATGCAAATCACTTGTGTATGTTTTTGTTTCTCTGACAAATCCTCTCTCTAGTCAAGAGACTTCTAGGTTGCCAAACAAAGAGCATTAAATTCCCTTTGTCACAATAAGCAAGAGAAATGCTTTTTCAGAGTTCAAGCTAATCAAAGGAAGGTGGTTTTGAGCAGGGTTTTTTGCTTTTATGACAAGGGCATGAAAGCAACCATGGAAAGAAATAAAAGAGGATTTAAGAAATTAGTTTGTTGGAGACCAAACTGCAACCGTATCCCAAACCTCAAATTTGGTAGCTAGACACCCAGAGAGCTGAGGAAGATGGAGAGAGGCACATTCAGAGTCCTTGCCCAGGGACTCTTTACTGATTAATCATTTACTGTAAAATACAGAAATAGCCTCAGATACACAGAGCAGAATAAAACATTGATTCTAAATTTCTGAATGTTTTTTGCTTTTGAGCTTTTTTTTATGCTTTTCGAGGTCTGTAAACATATATACATATAATAGCAAAAGATACAAACAAATAATCTTCTACATCCTAAGACAGAAAAAAAACCCTACCTACCTCTTTCCCAGCCTAAATCAGTCCTTTTCAGAGCTGCATCTTTGCAGTTTATTTTGTAAAAAACTTAAAAGGCGATGTTTCCAATGGCATAGCATAATGAAGGAGATTCCGTCTTTGCTGATTGTTAATTTGCAGAATAATTCATAATGGTGGATGAAACTATGTTTTCTAAGAAAATTTCATGTCAAAAACATGTTAAATAAGAAAAATGTCTGGAGAGATGGAACTGCAGTGCCTGCATAGTGAATAAGAAGACTTTGGGATTAATTTAAAAACTACTAGCTACTTCTACCAGCATGCATTCTCAGACATTGCAAAAATTCACCAGATATTATGAAGTGCCAGCAGTAAACAAGAACAAACAAAACAAAAAATTAAAAATAAAAAAAAAACCAAAAACCAAAAAAGTCCGCAAACATTTGCATCTAAAAGAAGTGTAGAAATCAAATTATGAGAGAGAATAGACTTAAAAGACATAGAAATTTTATATAATGAAATCTATTAAATATCAAATAAGAGAAATTATAGTAGTGTTTGCAGCTGTCATTTTATTGGAAAAATTTGATTTCAAAAATATCAGTTTAGGATAGCAATTTCTCTTTATTTGCAGTATTATTGGTGCTTTACACTATGAAAAAAAATTCTACTACTATATTTTTTTTAACCTAAATTTCTACCAACTAAAATATGAATGAATCCCCAACACCAGTGAAAATCTTCAATCCATTCTATTTCAATCTACAAGTGTTCTAATTCCTGCACATTTCCCTCATCTCATCATATGAAACTCCTCCATCAGCACTTTATGTATTATTTCTAGCTGATTCATCACCTGTGGTAAAGAACAAGTAAAACATCAGAACAGGCAAAGAAGTCTTTACAAAATCTTCAGTACTTTAAAATTTGGGACTTCCAACTAAAGAGACACTCTACAGCTTCAAGAACTGTTGGGGCCTGCATGATAAAAAGAGTGAAAAACTTCCCTGGGTAAATTCTCATACTATACTGAATTTATATAATCAGGATTTGTGGATCAGGAGAATGACTGGCAACTGAAAAGATTCATGAATCTGTCCCTCTACCTCTACACCCTTTAATCTACTCTTCTGTGCATTGTCAGTATACAAAATATCGTATTTATTAATGATTCCTTGTGAATACAATGTAGAATTCCTACATAAATGTAAGATAAGCATCTACGCAGAAAAAAATTACCTTTTTTTTTTAACTCAGAAAACAATAATTTATCTCTTATGAATCCAAATACTCACTTTTCAAGCGTGATACATTAAAAATTAGCTTAAAGGTGTTACTTATTTTGGTTTTTTTTTTGGTTTGTTTGTTTGTTTGTGTTTTTTGGTTTTTTTGGTTTTTTATGCAGCAGGAGTAGGCAAGTTAAGAAATATAGATTTGTTTACATGCTTCAGAATAGATATACAACAGAGGAGGGAGAACTGAGGCATGAGATAAAATGACAAATTTTATATACAAATAGCAGCCAGGCAATAAGATATATTCTGTGTTAAACAAAGACAAAACAATAAACCTGTAGGAAAGTACTATAGCTGTGGGGCACAGGGGTCAGTTTATGCATTCCTGAGACCAGAGTGAGGAGTTAAAGCAGCTTCAAAGACAGTCTGGCACTGTTTTCTCAGTCAGTCTTTTCACAGACGGTCTTCAGTACAAGGCTGCCCATGAAATACAAATTTTATCTGGGAGTTGGACTCAAAGATTCTTCCTGGTCACTTCCATTTTGAGATACTCTCTGATTTATAGAATTACTGCCTTTTTCAGTATCAACTTCAGCAGGCTACCCTGGAGATTTATGACACCAATATCTCTCAATATTATACTTACAGTTACGCTATGGCAAGCCCATTACCATTCAAGGGAAGACAATCCCAGATTTTATTTCCAGAGGAAGTTCTTAAATCAAAACAACCCTGAGCAGACTTAGATCTCCAGGGTGCAACAGAAGGGAAAAAAATTTGAAAGAAATTAATTATTTTAATTAATTTTTTAAGTTCTTTGATTAAGCAAGACAAGTGGTTCATATGAGGTAATCATATCCTTGAAGAGTACTACTCAGCACCAGCGTGTTCTATGTCCAACCTGGGACAGCAGAACACTTGAGCAGTGGCAAGAACATCTTCAGTGCTGTTCTTCCACAAATCCTGAGAATCATCTTCCTTTAAGGGAAGGTGCTGCAGCACGTGGCAGCATGGTGCCTCTCATAGCATGGTCCTTGCCTTACTGGTGTCTGTTTTGCAGCAATTTAGAGGCTGGAGACGCAGGCTGAAATAAAAGGCCTGCATATTTGTCTGCTGGAGCAGGCAGGTTTTTGATCGCTAACCAGAATGTATTTGGTGAAAGGAGCACACCACAGATGCCGCCTCGAGGCAGCCCAGAATTCCTGTCTGCCAATGGCACATAAGGTTTAATCAACATGTGAGAAAGAAGGAGGGAAAGCATCTGCTGACCTGCTCTGGCCAAAACACAGACAATTTCATTCTTCTTAAGATGAAGTAACTCAGCAAGCAATCCCCTATTTTATTATAGGGGAAATGCAAGGCAGCCAACCATCCCTACTAAATCAAACTATCCTGAACTGCCCTCTGAAGCTGCAATCCTCAGGATTGGAGCCTGGGATCTGCCAAATTAAAACATTAAAACATTACTTAAGTAATCACCTTTTTATAAATAAGAGAACAACTTCCCCTGTAGCCAAATCTCCATATGTGAGGCAACAAGCAAATGTTTCCATATTTTAAATGGTAACTCTTCTGTAGACACACCTCATTTAAGGTGGTATTTTGTTAACATGGCCAGTCTCAAATAGCTGTACCATAAGAATACTGGGTCATATCCTCAGGTCTGTAAATCATTGACTTCAACAGAAATAACTCAGTGCACATCAGCTACAGACACAGCACACTGTTTATTGCTGAACTTGCGTAGAAAGAAGTGCTCTGAAAAATATAATGGAATGTATTTTCATGATGGCTTTTCCTTTGCATTTTCCCTGTTTTATTGGTAGATATTCTGGGCAATTTTGTTTATTTTAAAAGGTTTGTCCTCATCCTTCTTATAGGCTCCCTTTGAGCATGGAAAGGCCCCAATAAGCTCTCCCCAGAGACCTCTCCAAGTCTCTCCAGGCTGAGCATGTCACAACCCAATGTACAGCAGATATCCAAATGTGACTATAACATCTTACTCCATAAATAAGGAAGAGCCTGTTGAACTCTCCATCATGGCAGTGGGCTGCACACCATGATCTCCCCACGACTGGAGAAGCCTCTCAAAATTGCTCCTTGAGGCAGAGAAATTCCTTGAACAGATTTACAGTGTGAATAATAGCAGGTTAAACTTTGAAATCATAGATAAGTGATATAAAGGATGGATTGTAGACATATAATCCTTTAGACACAAACTTTTGACCAAGTCTCAGACTAAGTCTGGATCCAGCTGCACCCAAACTCCCCTCAGAAGGGTGTTAAGGAAGCAAGGGAGTCCTTTCTGAAGCTCATGACTCATGGTAGGATGTCCCTGGCAGTTTTATCTGAGCCTGTCCTCTAGGCAGTAAACCATCAAGTGTACCTTGTCATCAGATCTTGTTAAAACCTTGCCACACTTACTATCAAACTTTGTTAAATCACTGTTTTATATCGATAAATAAATTGCTACTTCTCTGTTACAAGAGAAGGCACAGCGTCATCCACGATATCTGGGTGTAAGATTTAAATTACAATGCCTATTTTCAACAGATTACCTCCCAAGCAATTAAGTTGCTAAAAATTTTTTGTCCAGCCAGATGGATGTCTTAAAAAATTTTCTTTCAAGCACCTGCAATGGAAATGTGCTCATGTGAATGTGTGAATCAGCAATAGGTGTAAAAAAAGAGACATTGAATAGAACGAAAGCTAAAACCTAAAAACTACTGTTAAGCACATTTAGTTTTGACATTTAACTCAATTTCTTTTGGTTAAGCTCTCATGAGGACCTTTCAGCTGGAGCAGATGTTCAGACCAATGGTTTTGACAGTAACTGGTCGGGATAGATAAATGTTGAACCTGAGTTTGGCTAATGCAGAGATATCAGAAAGTGTGCCTGAGAAAGATCTGGGAAAGTTTATGTGAAGGTGTTTATGTGTAAAACTAATATAAAAACAACACATTGGCAGTTTTACTTCAAAGACTATTGTGAAAAAATGAACATCTAGAATACTGTAGAAAGTTATTGTGTGGCTTCTTTGGTTTTCTTTGGGTTTCTGAAAAATAGAATTAATCTAGGGACAAGGAACAAAGTGAAGCATAAACAATAAGTTCAACACAAAAGTGTTATTCTAAATAAACGGGACAGTCTCCCAGTTACCAACCTTTTATTATTTAGACTGTATAAAATTACAAATAACACTGATTTCCATCCAAGGAGCTGCAAAAAAGAATAAATCAGTGTACTTTTTTAAGGCAAGTATTGTTACCTTTATTATGGTGGAGAACAAAACACTGCATAGCGTGATGAAGGGACTATTCATATGCATTCAATATTTACATAATATCTGACAATGATGAGTTTTATCAGATTTCAATGTGTGCCAAATTTAAATAGTCATAAAAATATCTGAAAACACAGCCCCAGTTGATGGACTGTTTATGGACTGTTTATGGACACCCTGTTTCCTTGTTACACACAAACAAAGCCCCGTTTGAGCACACATAACATGCACCAAAGGTGGTTAGAGAAACAAGCCGCACTTGATACGCCAAGCTTTTCTGTATGGAAGTGATAATATCTTTTGATTCATAACCCAAAACATGGGAAAACACTCCTGGTGTGCAGACACAAAGCTGATTAAAGAGCCAGACTGTCGGTGGAGCAGTTTACTGGCAATTAGTTAGCTGAATAAAAAGAAGGCGGCCACAACAGAACAGCCTCCTATGAGTTACAGTCACCTTTGTACTTGGACTAAATTTGCCAAAAGCACGGAAATATTTCACAGTTTGTTAGAAGAACTTGCAAGAGTTCAGGGGCTACATTTAAAGAGAGAAAAGTTATGAATTCACCACCAAGTGTAGACACTTAAAAGCTTAAAGGCAATGAACACAGAAGGCAAAAGAACCTCAGGAAGTTTTGGGGAAAAATGTAATATATAGATATATTTTCTCAAATAATAACCCTGAAGTTTAAGAAACAATTCACTGAAGCATGCCAGTTGCTATAGCCCTATAGAGTTTGTGAAAAAAAGGGCCAGTGGAGTTAAGTTGCATGTTTCGAACAGCAGGCAAACAATGCTAAGAAACAGAATATAAATGGTAGACTATTTTGACAGACAAAACAGAAATACACAAGAAGAACAATCATTCAAGTCCCTAAAAGATCATATGTTCATTACTGGTGAAGTAGCAAGGCCACTTACTTACTTTTCCTTAAGATGCTCAATAAAATTCATACTGAGACTAACTCTGAACTCTCACAGCCTGACTGCAGAACTACCATGAGATGATGGGAATGACAGATTCTGATTACATGAAATCACATCTCAGAAGAAAAGGGAAAAAAATAGTTTGAAACTTAGGCCAAAATGTCCCCATTTGTGTGCCTTAGGTTGTCACCAACAGAAATGTGTACTTTGGCACCTAAGTGGCTTTATTTCGTCACTCACAGCTATTAAATGGAGCCTTTGATGTGAGACCAAAAGAAGATTCACCACCTCTATAAATCTCAACATTTTAATTTGCATACCTATTTTCAGTATAAAACCTTAATGAAAAAAAAGCTCCTGAAAAAAGGAAAGTGCAATTGTTCTCACTCAAGGTTGTCCCCAAACATGTGATACAGTTAAAAACATAAAAAACCCCCATGCATGAATGTATTTTGTAGTACTTATGAAATTGCTTCAGAGACAAATATGGAAGTCAAGTCAGGCTTCTAGGTGAAAAATCACACTGAATTAATTAAATTTCAAATGTTAATAGGTAAACATATAGCATATATAGACTATTAAGGATTAAAATAGTCCAAATATTTCAAGACAGATCACAATGCACGAGATATAAAATAATGTCTTAGTTATCCATTACATAGATGGAGTTTTCTTGCTGGAAGAGCTGAAAGTATAGTAAGAATCAACCAAAATAGAACTCCAGATAAAATCTAATTTTCCATAATAAAAAAGCACTTAGCTAAATAGGGATTCATGTAGATATACACTGATATTTTCTTAATATCAAATAAAACATTGGATATCTCTGTATGAGAGACATTATACATTTTATTTCAAAGCGTTGTGTCTATGTACAGATCCGTGCTGGTCTACCAGACAAGTTTCCAGCTTCCACAGATGTTTCCTTTCTGCTTTGGATAAATCACAAACACAGGATTATTTTTCTATGCATCGTGTATTAGAAGCAGAAGCAGTGACATCTCTCAGGGCACTTTTGGCTGCACAGGAAAGAGGAAACAAGAGAAGATTTTTTTTGTCTGGTTTTGCATTCCAAGGAGGTTTAGATACCTATCCATTCAAATAGGCAGGTGTTTATCCAACCTTACCCTAAGAATGGCTGGTACATCTCCCTACAGTAATCAAAATGCAGAGTTTAGCACTCATTTGCAAGGAACATAATGAATACAGTAGAAATCTTTGTTTAAACGTTGCCTCGGCTGAGCATGTTCAAAATTAATGTCACTCTGAATTCTTGCAGCTGATGCTTTCATTTACATTTGATATGGGACTCAGATCCCTCGTAAGAATTTTGGAAAGCAGTGTGTGCATCTTTATTTTTTAAAAAAGCTCTTAGTGTTCAAGGGTGTTTTCTCCCAAGTTTCAGACTTGGCAGGCAGTTGCAGGCCTCTCGGTGATTTCCATTCCAATTTGATTTATTAAAAACACCCTAGATATAGTTTAATTTATAGTTTAATTTACCTACAAATTTTTTTTTCGCCTGCCTTTAAGTGGAAAACCTGTGAACTTGAAAATTGTTTATTTCCACAGTAGCATTTGCAAATATCTGAATAATGTCTGTTGAAATTGTTCTATAATTTCTTGCAGCACTATTTCTTCCAGCACCATCGTTGATATGTTTATAACTTCCTTAGTAGCTGCTTTAAAGGAATAATTTTTCTTTGCCTCTCCCAGCTCTAGATAAAGAAAAACCCCAGTGTCACTAAGTTTAGCTTGATTAATTTCATTGTGTATTTACTGATAAAGAAGGTGATCAGAGAACAATTGTAAAAAGATTGTTCTTTTTATGATGTAGTCACATGCTACATATGTTGCTTGTGTAGCAGAGACATGTATTATCACAAAACATTTCTTAATTTACAATATTTGAGATTCTCTGGTATATTTAATCCAAAATCATAAGGATCTTGCAACTGAGAATTGGTTAAGCCAGTCTAACAGAAGTTCAGTTTTTTGGGTGATAAAGTCCTCCTGAGATCACACCTTTCCAGATTTACTCAAAATATTGGCTTCTTCTGGCTTAGGATGCAACTTGAACCTGAAACTCTGCGGCATGTTCAGATCCATGTCATTTAGCAGCTTCCTAAAAGGAAGGGTTTATGAGTAACTTGGAACAGTGATTCATTCCTACAATGCACAATCAAAATACCTCAGTACCTGCTGGAGATGTAACTTTCAGACTCTGTTTTCTTGTGGTCCTGGTAATTTGGGTAGTCAAAATTTAAAGTTAAAAAATGCTCATTCTTCAAGCCATGCCTTTTTAATGGCAAGTACTATAACTGGATGGAAAACCTCTTAACCTGTGTGTTGTAAAGTTCAAGATAGTTGGTGTCTATAAGCCTACAAATAAACTTAGTTTCCATCTGCATTTGTACATATATGCAAATTAGGCTATGACAAACAAGATGAATTCTATCTGATGAAAAGTAGCTTGGACTGATAGTTATGCAGCAGATATTTTCCATTTGAAAATACTTACCAAGAAAAACTTATGTTTCATGAAATGCACCTTACATTAAATCCAAAATATAGTATAAGAAATTGCTCTGATAACTTCAGCTGAGAAATATCTTCTTAATGATTTTTCATATGTAACATCATATTATAAAATACATTTTATATATATGTTACTGATTAGCCACATTTTTTATTAAATTGCTGATTAAAAAAGAAAAAAAAAGAGATTCTAATTTACTAAGTTGCAGGTTAGTAGTACTCCAAGTTTAAAACACATTTTTAAGAGAATTAATTCTGATTAATAAATTTCTATCAAATGATTAATCTCTTGATTATTTTAATTAGAATTTGCCAAATGTACATTATTTCTACTACTAGAGTAGGCAATAAATTATATGTGCACTTAGTTTTATATGGCTTACAGGCTTGACAAATTGCTTATTCAGAATGACTAACTAATCTATCACTTTTTTAGCAAAGAGTACAAAGTGTAAAAAGAATCCTAATAAATTTATTAAACACCGTCTATGTACAGAATGAAATGAAACAAATTAAATTAAAATTTTATTTGCACACATGGTTAAGCAGGAAAATGTTCTCAGGTACTAGAAGTTAACAATTAAATGCAATGAGCCTTATAACTAATTGTTTCCACCTTCTAGAAATTTCTGCACTTTCAAGTAATTACCAACACAAACTCTTTTTGCTTTTCTGGGACACTTGTTCAATAAAAGCAGCGCAAAGGACAGAAGTTACTCCACTCTAAGCCTACAGTGCAGGAGTGTTTTAAGATTTCTGGAGAAAATGAATTTATAATTTCCTGAAAATGAAGCACAAACACTGTAAAATTAATTCATTCAGTGGCTGCTCTGGGGTGGCAATGCCATCCTGCCAGAACCAGACCTGATGTGACAGCCTTTAGGCCACTGAGCAAGCCAGGCTTGGTGGGCTCTAAACTCACACTACACCAGGTGCACTTCCAAACACCAGCTCAGTGTCTGCTGGCAGTCACTGATACCACATCTTCTAAGAAGCTTCCAGAGCTTTTCCTCTCCCTATTTCCTTTTCCACTGCACAGCCCAAATTCAGCTGAGCTCTTCTTTCTGGGGGTCTGACTGTGTAGCCATATTGATGAGAAAAGAAGGATTTGGATATGCTCTAACTCACAACTAAACCTGTTTTTTTTACAGCTTGTTGATCTCCTAATGGCATTCTCAGAAGCCTGGGGAAAAGTGTTCTACAATCAAGTCATCTCTACAGCCAGGGAAGCAGAAGACTTCTGCACTATTTAATTCTAACCCAAAGGCCTGGGTTCACATTTCCTGTGAGGTCCATGCATGAATACCCATCTGTGCAAACTGATTCTGCAAGGGAAATATAAAAATGCCCCTCCATCATAGATGCTTTTTCCTTTGTGCCACCACTGGATGGGAATTATCCTTCAAAACATACCGTATTGTAGCTATATGGTTACAAAAAGGGTTCTTAAAAAGAGATCCTTGCTGGTGCAATAGTGTGTGCCCACACAACTGTGGTCAGGTAGGAGAAAAGTTCTCAGAGACTTCTCTTTTGCAGCTTACCCCAGCCTGGCTTTAAACAAGCCTATTCTGTATTACAATGCTTTAGTTAGTTTCTAATAGTTCTAGAAGTCTGAAACAATAAGGGAAGGCCTTCTCTTCTGTTCAAGGCAACTGAGGCAGTTTAGTGCTAGCAAAAACACAATTAGTGGTTCTTGCACAAAAAAAAAGTCTTTTGAACCTCAATCAAAACTTGCAGTTTGGTGTCTGTCGATGGTTCTGGACTAAAATGTGTGGAGATTTTAATTTAGCTATCAACATCTTCTTAAAACTAAAGCAATAGTGACCCCTTTTATTGTACAGATTCCTTAAAATCAGAAGTGAGGGTGAAGACATTTACATGTTTCATCTCCCATGTTAGCACCTTCATTGCTGTGCAGCCTCAACAATTTAAGTCTTTGAGGAAGGGAGCAGTTCAACCCCTGTGAAGCATGTAAGCTGTGAGCCCCAGATCCCAGGCTAAAGAATAAAGGACCATTGTTGTCCTGTTTTTTGCTAAGCCTTCTGTTTTAGCCTTGGGGTCAGAGATTTTCACACACTTTCATGTAAATAATGGCCAATGTTTATTTAACCGTCTTTCCTGTTTTTCATTCCTTTTGTGATAAGAGAAAGTTTGATGAGCATCCTTTTTCTCCAGTGGGATTGGAGAGGAAGTGACATGTCCTCCAATCCCTTGTGAAATTGAAAACTCTATAAAGTATCAGAAATTTAAATAAAGTCTCTCTTTTCCCTCTTTACTGCTGAACCTAGCAGGTGTGAGAGTTTCCTTTATTGTGTCCTTACCAGCACAGACCATGACACAGCTGTCATCGCTGGAGTCTATGGGATTTTTAATCTTCTAAGAGTCTGCCTAATAACTGTTGTCTGCTTTATTGTCTCAGAGCTATAATTTGGCCAAGCATATGAGTACAATTTTGACATCCACCCCTTAAAAATCCATTATCTCTTTTCAACAGTGTACAAAACACTGAAACAGTCAAAGCAGGGGGAAAATCAATAACAGCCCTATAATGATATTATTCCAAGCATCTATATTAAGTCTGCACATATCCTCTTCCATCCTCAATTTTCTATCAGCTGTTATCAACAGCCTGCTGAATACAGCAGGAAGTGGGAGAATAAAGATGATAAATGCATACAGCTTTCTCTGTAAGCAGGCAATATTGTGAACATACTGATGAAATAACACTGAGATCAGTAGGCCTCTCTGTTGCTGAAGATTTTCTTGCCTGTTTTCAGCACAAGAACTGATGGCAGTGAGTGTTTTCCACATTCTGTAACAGCAGTCCATCACAGTATGTATTTATGTAACTAGAAAAATGTATGTATTTATGTAACTAGAAATAAACAAAGCTAAAAGTGTTTAGCAAGTTTTGAAACTTGCTTGTAGGTTCATGGGAAAGAGGTTGATGAAACAGTTCAGAACTGAAATAAACAGGCTTTGTGTAAAAAAATAAAGTATAATTGCACAATTTTAAGGGCAGAAATCCTGTTTTAATGACAGACACAGAACCTGAAGTTACAAGAGGAAACTTCAGCTCTGTTCTTATTCTTTTTTATCTGTAGAGATAGACAGCTGTTGATATGGCTTGACCAAAATTTTAGCAAAAGCATTTGCAAGCTAATTACCAGGATTGTCCATATATCTGCCTTTTACAGAAACAATTTAGTTTATTTTTATTTGCACACCTCAACAATGTCTTAGCTATTGAAGCTTCTCTATTTAGAGGACATGGTCTTTTAGGCCAAAACTTTGCCTCTCACAACTAAGAAGGGAGCCATTTCTTAAGCTTCACCTTTGTACTCCTGCCAATCTTCAACCTACAGCAGGAGCTTCAGTATTCACCTCCCCAAAGTGCCTTTCCCCAGTGCTTTCCTCTGAAGCTTGGTGACAGAATGAGCAGCTTTCTTGTCAGCAGCTCAGTCATCAACGGCCAGAGTTCAACCACATTTCTGCTACCTCACTTTCTTCTTCTTTCCTTTCCTAGGTGCAAGCTTTTGCAGCACCTGGATTCCTCCTTACAGCTTAGGCTCCCCTGCTCATCATGAGTGTGGGTCCCATGTTCAGACAGCTCTCTTTAATCTTTGCTGTGCCAAAGTACCACAATTATCCTTCCCATTGCATTTCTCTTCTCAGCCTTTGGCTCCCCTCTGCCACTTCTTTTATCTTTTTTTATCTTTACCTCCCTTGTCCATTGATGTTCAGCATTTCTTGACACATTTCTGATGCACAGAAATCACATATTGCCTCTTAAGATCCCTGTTTTGTGAAAATAAATTAATATGCATAGAGACTTTGAAGGTAATAAAGGCATTTTAACAAGGGGCAGAAGGGTAAGAAGAAACTGCTTGCTAGTGTCAACTTTTTGACTGCTGTCTCCATGGAAAGGAGGAAAGGCTCCAACACAGTGATTTTATCGTTCAAAAGTATTTTGTGTTTTACCATCCTTAGAAGATGGATTTAAGATATACTCTGTTGCACATTGCAATGTGTTATCAGTATGCTCCCCTTTTACTAGCGAGAGTGATATTCTGTTATATTCCACTGGTGAATATGCATTAAAAATTTTCCTTTTCCTGGGTTGCACAGGCCATGACCTGGAAATCCCAATTCTTTTCTTTATGCAGTTAAATACCATCCATGTTGTCTGGAAATTCCCAATTCAGTCCTTGGGGTTTTGGCCATCTTTTCACTCTCACACAGTTCACCCAACCTGTGCATGATTCCTTCTATAAAGACAGCAATGTTCATAAGGAGCTGTGGTACTATTTGTTACACCAATTGATACATCCACAAAATACAGATCATCTATCAGGGAAAGTCTTTAAATTTTTATCTTAAATTTTATCTTCAACTTGATTTTTCACAATTTGTCTCACGTAGGATATCCTTTCAGATGCCTTCTTAGTTATATCTTTAGAATATCCTGTCTGCCCTACTTGTACCACACCAAACACAAACCTTCATGCCTGGAGGAGTATGGACAGGATAAAAACCCCTACTGTTTAAAGTGAAAGTGCATTTTTTTCCTGCTTGTGTCCAAAGAAGAAGAAAGCACCAGCTGGAAAACAAAATTTTGCTAAGCCAGCTTGAAACATTTGTACCTTGCTCTCTGAAAGTATGCTGTCTTGGAAACACTGACTTAAGGGATATAGGAAGGAAAGAAAAGAGCATTGGAAACTAGATTAGAGGAAGGATGTACACATCGGTAATTTATAGATGTGTGTTTAGTTTGGTAAGCTAGCTCGGATCCAAAATTTCTGCGTGACAGTTATTCCATGGAGGGCCTGTCATTCTCTGAAATCTGAATGCAGAAAAACAGAAGATTCACTGCTCTATAAAATTGCTGTTGCCTTAAAACTGAGTGTCTCTTCATATGGCATAAACATAAGAGCAGGCAGGAAGGATCAACTTCTGGGGACGTAACCCAGTTCTGAGTCTGAGCAGGTTTGTGTCTGGTCCCCTACTGCCATACTTTTGAATATTGCTCTCCAGAGGTTATCAGTCAGCCCTTCAATTGGTTTTACTTTGATACTGTTGTGACATCTCCATATCTCCCAGACTTTCATATTCAGCTCTGTGATGCAGGAAAGAACAATCTCCAGTCAAGTCACAGCTCCTAGCAGCATAGGCAAGTTTAAGTGACTTCCCAAAGATCAAGCAGCTCTGTGGAGAATGGGGATAGTTACAACTGCAGCTTTCCAGAAGAGAAAGCAGAAAACAGCGATCCCTGCTTCTGGCATTTTGAGGCACGTCCATGCTGCCAAGGGTAACTGCTTCAGGAATCCTGTTACCACAGAACCCCACAAAAACTTGCCAATCAGTTAGTATCAAATGGTCCCTCTTCAGGATTCAGCACCAGATGCCAGTATATACTCTCTGAAACATAAAATTATTTGAAAATATTTGGATTGTTTTTTCATTGATGATTGAAACAGGATCTGCCTAATAAAAGTCATCAGGGTACCAGTGGGAAATACATTGTTAGGGGAAACTGGATCATGAGACCCTTTCACAAAAAAACCCTTATTCTTTCAAAAACCATATTGAATTAATACCCACTATTTCAGAAATGCTCTGTATCAAGCAGCCTTTGTCCTTGACTCTATATAACAGGGAGCTTGTCTCTGCAGAGGACTTGCTGGCTATCATCCAGGGAAACAGAACTCTGAAAATCTGTTTAAATATTTGGTGGGTTGTTTGTTGGTTGGTTTTTTTGTTCATAAAAAAAGTCCAGGATAATCGTTGCTTTTTCTTAACCATGAAAATGAAATAACTCACTTGAGATTTTTTTTTAGTTTAACACATATATGATTCCCTTGCCGACTGTGCCCTTCCTCAAAAACTTCCAGTCCCTAAGGAAGTGGTGTGTTGCAGTGTCAAAAGAGGTGTGAAAAGTACACTATCTCTAATCAAACACTTGATTTTGAAGTATATTTAAAAATGAAAAATCCCTCTTGAATTATGACCTTTTTAGATTGGACAGATTCAGTGGTGGATTGGACAGATTAAGCTAAAAATTAAATTACCCACCATAAAGCAATCTTTTTGCTGAACACACGGCTTAAAGCAACTCTGAAAGAGCATTACAAAGAAATAAACACATCTCTTTCTTCAGAAGGAGGTGATTTAAAGCCTGTTTCACTCCTTCAAAGCTCAGCTGTGTGTAGAGTTAAACAGTTCTACGATGCGTGGAGGAAGCATCCTTGAGGTCTACCAAGTCTTAAAGAGAGCAAGGGAGATCACTGGCATTTCAGAAATGAGCACACCCTTTCTAAGCAGGGACTTCAAAGACAGAAAGACAGAAAGCTTTCTCTTTGAAATATTCAACTGCTGAAGGAAACTGTATTTCTTATTGGCTTTCCTCAAATCCACTCGGCTTACAGCTCAAACCTTGCGCATAAGGGCTATTTTGGAAGCAATAATTAAAAATAATCTTCTCCTGGAGTGTAAGAGTGCATATAAAATTATTTTAGTTATTTATTTGTTTGTTACTATGTCTGATTTTCCTTTCTGTGATGTCTTTCACCATTTTATCAGTTCTTGCCTTACTGTAATTTTGCGCTTTTATCAAAATTTGGATGAACATTTTTTGGAATGTTTGAACATTTGTTGAACGTTTGAATCTTCTCAAGTCCCGTTCCTGCACTCCTGTATTTAATGGCACTTTGAGTTTCAACCAAACACCAAAAACAACGTTCTGTTGTTCATGGCTGTGACTGGTGGAAGAAGCTTCAGAAGAGGAGGCCAAGGGAGATGTGCCTGTGAAACTCAGTTCACTAAAAGAGTGTGACTGCCCTGACTTAGCCAGGCCACAAGCAGGGAGTCAGTTTGTGGCTCCACACAACACCGAGTATAAAATCAGACCAAAAAAAATTTTGGGAGAGAGCAATGGCTTCAACCCACATATGTACAGCATCATGAAGACGGGTGGTGGGAATCACAAAGAAATTGTGATTAAACTGTATTTTTCTAAGTGTAACTTACATTAATATTGCTTTATGCAATAATTCTACCTTTAAATAAGTTGATGTGGTATTAAACATTACACTCTCCATGTATGAAATGTCTAAAAGGAGCTGGTCGTAGGTTTAGAAGTCTAAAGAATCTGAATAAACAGCTGACAAAAACCCCAAAGGGTTTAAAAACAGTTCAAAGGAATTAAAGCCTGGAAAAAACAGATTTTCAAATCCTTTGTTTAAGATTTTATGGTAATTAAGTTAATAATTAACACTATTATTAAGTTATTAAGGTATGTTACTATTATGTAATAATAACATAAATTTTTGAGGTATGAATGATAGTCCTGAGGAAAAAATCTTGTGCCTGGTGGAGGCTGACTTATGGACATGTCTCCCCTACCATCTGAAGCAAACTGGACAACAGTACATATCACTTTTTTAATTGATTCTAACTTGTATTATATTTTCAGAGTCACTCATTACCCCCTTTATGCCTACTAAATTTTATGTATTATGTTTTTAGTAATTATAATAGTCTATATTGCATTATTAAAATATAATACAGTATTATATATTAATGTACTATGTTTTTATAGAATCAGAGTATATTGCTTAAATAATGGATGACACTGTAACTTCGAGCATAAATATATTACCTAGCTAATTAAGCTGTTTATTTAATTCCTTGGATAATTGGACTAATCTGGACGGATCTAGGCAGAAATTTTTGTGTGCAGGGTCTGAAGCAAGTTCTTAAACAAATGCCACCACATTTCAAAAAAAGTAATTTATGGGAAAAATGTCTCTGCATGGCCTAGAGTTATTGTTTATTCTTTTGACTTCTTGCCAAGTAGTGGGGCACAATTAGAGTAAGTTCTAGCTTGTTGTATGGGAGGGGGAGAGTTTGTGAATTTTGGACTTGATTTATTTATCACAAGCCTGATAATTAATTAAATATATAATGTAGGTCTTCTAAAAATAGTTTAAAGAAAAGTTCAAAGTCTGTTAGATGGTTGAACAAGGTCTTCAGCATCATTCCACAGAAGTCATGTAGAAGAGCATCAAAGAAGGTTTGCTATCTGTGACTTGGTTTTCATGTAAATTCCCACTTCTGTAACTAGCAGCATATACTGCTCAGAGCTTTTTTTTGCTTATTTGATTATTTATAACAATTAAATAGAATGAAACTAGAGTACTTTTACATTGTTTTGAGAGTGGAACATGGCCTCATTCTGCCAAGACCTTTGACTTAGCGTTGTTTCAAATTAATTTTATGGTGTGACTAAAATTGATTTCTAGAAAAGAACATGAAAGAGGTGAAGAAAAGGGACTCTGACTCCTCAAAATTCTAGTTTTTGAGACAGCATCACAGACATCTGGACAGTGTTCATTGGCTATTCCTGTCACTGCTGCCAACTCTTACAAATATATCCTGACAGTGAGACTGTGATACAGGAGAACCATGCACACATCTCTTGTCAATATGGTTGCCCAAGGGAGTTGGGCTGCCTAGACATTTGTGGAAGCCGGACTTTATGTTGCTGACCATTTGTGAATAGTCATGCCTTAAAAGAAATAAAAGGAAACCTAAGGTTGTCATTATAGTCTACTTTCTGCCTTGTCTATTTATCTGTAAAACAAAACAAACAACATTAAACCTGAGAACTTGTCTAGTTTAATTTACGGAAATGAAATACTCAGCACTGCTTTTAGTAAGTAGGTCAGAAAATTCCCCGGGGCATCCAACATGCATTTTGTGTAAGCACGAGTTGTTAGGCAAATGAACTTAGAAAAATGGACACAGAAGACTTTAGCATTTACATCTCTTCTTGGGATTAAAAGGAAACAGAAGAAGCTGTAAGAGTCTTACTACTATCTTGGCTTAATATTCCTCATCCATGATGTGAAAAGGTGTCTCAGAAATCTTGGGTTTTGTAAGCTTAGGTATAATACCAGTGTACATTTATTAAAGCTTTGGCTCTGTGACACCTCACCCCAATTGACACTTTGGATATTGGCTTTGGATATTAGCAGTTCATTTGGAAAGGGATTGAGCTCAGCTTTCACACCCAAAGCATAAGGACAGTTTGTGTTCCTCCAGATGCTCCTGGGTTATTAGGTCAGGAGACAGGGTATAAATCCTCGGGCTTCCATATCCCAAAACAGGACTCAAAGCTCTCAGCCTCTCATCCATTATAGTGTTGCCACTGGCTGGTAGATGCAGAGAGTTTGATACTTTTTTCCAACAGCTGGGTTAAACTGATCTCCCTTCTTATTCCAGAACAGATTAATGGAAAGTGTTTAGTGAGGTGAATTTCAAACTATGACCCTCCCCTCAAAATGTTCCTTCTGATTGGCATGGTCTTTGGGGTGATCCAAACCAAGTCCAGCGCTCTTTCGATTTAGGTGTTGTTGGAAGCTGTGAATTTTTACCAGAAAGCAGGACTGCTGTGGGAAAGGGTGTGCAGATCTAAGAGGGGGAAAAAAATATATCCTTCCTACTCTGTGAAGATATGTAATGTAGCTCTTTTTGCTGACATACAAATTTCAGTTTTGGTAGTGGGCTTTTTGGATCGGAAAACACCCATTTCCCATGATTTTTCATAACATTTATATACTTGTTGTTCTTATTTCTCTTTGAATTTTTAGTTTGACTTCATGGACAGTCCATCCTGACCTAGCTGGACTGAGAACTACAATTTAATTACTGGAATGAATAGAGCAGTTCACTGTCACCAAAAATCTAACTTTTTTCTGGTAAGTGTATTATCAACAACCAAGCTGCAGTTCTCCTAGCTGTATTTGGTATTAAGCATAATTCAGTAAACGGTTTTTATGGATAATTCTGGCTTTATTGTAGGTGACCCACAAGCACTTCCTATGGAATATTCAATAAACGGAAGCAAAGATTTTTTGCAGTGGGTACTCAGAAAATATGTCTTTCTGGACAGATGAGTGCAGTTCTCAAAGCTGATTTTCAGTGTGTCTACTCCTTTTCACTTTCTTTTCTTCTGGATGCACAAGACTTAAATGTCATATCCTTTCCCAACCACATGACATCAATATCTACTGATGGCAGCCATTTACTAGACTTGTTCTACCAGCGTTCTTACTTTCTGGCCATCTAGAATGATGCATACAAACACAATTTAAAGTTCTCCAGGATTTATAGGCATCCACAGTTCCTTCTGCACCATTTCATAGGTCAGCAACAGAATAGGATGTCAATAATTACCCCACCATATTGCCAGTAACAAACCATCTGTGTGGTGGATTAGAAATTCATTACATGGTTCCTTAAAATTAAGTAGAGCTTCTTCTAATAGAACTTTATCTCATCAAACCTGCAGAGAACTATTGCCCTAATAAACCAGATCAATTGAAGTTCTGCTCTCTAGGATGGAACTCCCTCCTCAGTGTTATAGCAGGTAGGTTTTCACAGTCGTTCATTAGCTCTATTGTAATTGAGCCCTTTGCCAAGTGGGAATAATCTAGTAGCTAACACATAAAATACTAAATGTTCAGGAAGACAATAGGATAAAATACTTTTTGTCTCAGTAATGAAGCTGTAATTAGGCACATTACAATTTCATATCTATTCATAATAAGGGCATATAACTACAAGCTGGGAAATACACCAACTTTAATTTCCAGACAAATGTTATCAACTAGACATTTTTGGGGATGTACACAGAAAGCAGAAAGACATTTTGTAAATATACGACTTAGGTCATTGCTGTGCCCTTCTACCTCTTTCATATTTACTTCCAGAATTTGGCTTTTAGAGGAAAAAAAGGTACCCCTTTTTTTTAGGGTAGAAATTCAATCCTGTTTGTAATATGCTTTAGAGACACTTGGAGGAAAGCCAGCTTATAAATGCTAAGTATTCTTATTTGTTTTCTTTGTTATTGTAATATTTTCCCATTACTTTAGAAAACCAGCCACCTTTCCCCTCTGAAACAAAAGCTTCCATATTAAATTTATCTATTCTATGGTCAAAAAGCATCTAACGTTCCGGGAAGAAAAGAATAGAAATGTCACAGCATAAAATACAATCTCTTCTTTGTGGAAATTTCTGTCATATTTTATCTGCATCCTACATCTACATATGAATGGACAAGTATTCATCGTGAAACCATTAGGCCTTCACAGGATGAAAGGAAATATAAATAGTTTGAAAAATGAATAGAAATACACATGCAATATGTGTGCTTTTTCCAGCGTGATGTATGGTGTTTTTCTGCTCTTCATTAGACCAAAATGTGAGCACATTAAGAGCTTAAAGAGCTGGAAGTGTTCAAAAATATTCTGATTGGAACCAGAACCAGATCAGAAATACGAGCAGGCTTTGAGCTACTGTACCTTACTTCAGCCAAACTCAATGAGCCCTTTGTGAGATCATTTAAAGTCCACATGTAAATCTCTGCTTGCCCAAGGCAGTCCTAAGTAGCCAGAGTTATAGATCCTCTATCTATTTATCATCTCACCCAGACAAATTCTTTAACCGTCTCTTAAAGAAAAAAAATAATATTTTTCTTCTCCCAGATCTTTAGAGCATTATTTAACAAGTGTCTCCCCTCCTTTAAGCTGTATCCCCATAGTCATACCATAGTTGCTATGCAGAACTGGTTCTATCTAAATATCAGTACCCCATCTTATCTAACAAATGACACCAGCCTTGTCTTGTTCTGAACTCTAAACAAAACGTGTTAAACCTGTCAAAAAATTTAGGTCAGTTCTTCTATTAGAAAACCTTTTTAAAGTGTTTATATTGGTGGATAGGTGTAGGGAATTCAGGTGGGTAAGAATCCCACCCTTTAATTGCTGCTGTATTTGTGTCCATTGCTCTGGTCAAATACTCACAGTCCTACTGATCTGGAACGGATAAACAGCAGTTTATTTTACCTTAGTGGTTTTAGTTCCCATGTTTGAATACAGAACACACAGGAAGCAATCTACCACCTACTAGGAAAAAATAGTTCAGAGACAGTCATCCACAATGCCTGCAAAATGTAAGAGATGTGAAGATTATGCTTTAAAATTATACTTCCAGGTATATGAAACCGAGATTCACTGTGACCTTTTTACAGCTAAAAGTTTTAACTACCTACAGTAATGTGTCATCTGATCTTACAAAAGAATACATGGCAATGGTAATTACTGGTGCTTGTGTAAAGATTTTTTAATTATTACTTCACAGTACTAAAAAAATAATTTTCTTAAGGTGTATTTGAAATCCGACCTTGGAATTCACTTGACCTTCAGTATAAACAAGCTGAATTTTCTGGCTGCAAAGGGCCTGTCTGCTCTTGACCCATACTTTATTATCTCCTCTGAGAGATTAGACATTTACATGCTCTTCTTACACTTACTTTTTCTATGGGAAGCAATACATCTACGAGATAATGATCAAAAAATCATAGCTGCTTGGGTTTGGTTTACACAAGTCTGCAGCACTGAAAATCTTAACTGAAACCCTTTTTTAGGGTGATGCTGGATGCCCAGTTTAAGAGATCTCTAAGATTCCTATTTTCTGGACAATGTGAGCTCAGAACTTAAAACACTTAAAGCCAGGTCTGCAAGAACATAGACATCAGACTATCAATTAAAGAAATGCAGGTGCTAAGTGCAGCAAACTCTTATTTCAACCAGATCATGAGACAAAGTTTGGCTCTTTACATCTTTATTTGTTAGCAGCAGAAAGCAAGTACTGTTTCAAATGTAGTATTGTGCTTCTGTTCCCTTGTGGATGGAAGAAGTCAAGTACTGGAAAATAACTCCTTTGTCCACAACCATAACCTTCTTGTTAGGCATCCTCCTGAAATATATTCACGCTTTGTCGCATTGTTGCTCCTTCTCTCAGACATATTTCTCAAAGCTATGCAATTCCGTCCTCAGCATCTAGGGTTTGGAAAAAGCCTTTTACCATTTTGAGCAACTGGTTACACAGCTGAGAAATCCTGAATAGAGCAGCTTTCTGTTATTCCTTAGTGGCAAAGAGGTCTTAGGCTTCCCAGACCACAAGCTCTACCTCAACTCTTGCACACGAAGAATAAAGAACGAGTGTCAAGGGTGACCAAGCACTGGATCAGGTCACCCAGAGAGGTTGTGGAGTCTCCCTCTCTGGAGATATCCAAAACCTGCCTGTGTTTGTGTTTGCCTTCTCTAGGTGAGCCGGCTTTAGCAGGAATGTTGTACCAGATGATGTCCAGAGATCCCCTCCAACTCCAACTGTTTTGGGCTGACTCTGATTCTGTCTTAAAGGGATCATGTTAGGACTTGAGTCCTAACTGTCTGAAGAGCCTCACTTGGGGCTTCCAGACACACTCTTCCCCCAGACCTGTGATCTCTGTATAAGTACCATTCCTGGGCTCTAAACCTGGTCTGAACTTTGCTGTAGGTGGCTCCATGCCTCCTCTTGCTCTCTACTGTGCATGGCTTGCTCCCTATTCTTTCTGAGTTGTTTTCAGAGCAGCTTTTTCACCTTGTATTTTTCAGAAGGTCACTGACTGTTACTGTCACTGACTCTGCGTGGGAACTATGGGACTGTGTCTTTGCCACTGAGGCAACTACAATGGCATGTCAGGTCTCCTAGTTTGCCTTGCTTGGTGGAGCAAGCAGAGATATCCAATGACAGCTACTAGGTTATCTTGTATTAGTAAATGCAGCAGGCGATGGCAAAAAGATGTATTTTTAAGTTGAGGGTGGGATTCTAGCAGTATTTCATATTCGCAGCTCTCTAAGGATAATGGTGTTTAATTTCAGGTCAGCATAATCTCACTGAATCAGTCTGTGAACCACCTGCTCCCTTTTATCAGCTGAAATGGGTTGAAAGCATCTGTAAAATTTCTGTTCAGTGGCAGCTTTATTCATTATCTACTCTGCTCTCATGTTTTACTTTGTAGAAGCAAGATTACTTTTGTAGTATTTCTTTCTCAGTATTTGAGTGAGATTTCCAATTAACAAAGAACTTTTTCCCTGAATGGGCTCTCTAGAAAGGAGAAAGCTCTCCAGATCTAGAAGAGCAACAACTGTATCTTGGTGAAGAAAAACTTGCAGCATAACATGGAATGTGGTTCTTGTGCTAGATAGGTACTCATTGGTATCTTAAGGGTAACATCTCTTTTGTTCACTCTGTTTAAAAGCACTGCAAAACCGAGGACTTGTCTGCACTTCATTATTTTTATGGCATTAAAAGCCCTTGCTTGATTTGACATCTGCCACGCTTTCACTGTCTCAGGTGTCACAGCAGCTACCAAGCTGTCCTCATGTCTTTTCTGCACTTCCTTCTGATTTTGCTCTGAGCGATCAACAAGGCAATTTTAAAAGGATTGTACTGAATGGTGGTGTCCTTTCAGCTGCAAGAAGGGTCACTGCATGGTGTAAAAGCACATTATAAAGTTATGAGACTTGGTTTGAAAACAGATGAGGGAGGGAAGCAAGGTAATGTAAGTAAAATCATAAAATGAATTTTATGTATCATTAATTCTGATAACTGATTTTATTACTTTAGAAAATTATTATGGCAATCTGCTACAAAATACTTAGCCTAATTTAAATTTCAGAACAAAATTTTTTGGCAAATCACTCTAAGCAATATTTTTAATCAATAGAGTGAAGCTAATTTAGACTTCAAATGCTTCAAAAATTATGAGTTTGCTAAGATAAGCTTTTTTCTATTTTCTTGCTTCTGTATTTCAATGCTATTATTAGGAGAAGGACTTAAACTCTGACAACTATATTCTCACTCTGTATGTACAGAAAAAGAAACCAAGCCCTGAACACAGATTATAGCAATGTTTTTAGAGAAAATGCTCTATTTATGTAGTGGCAGTGACTCAAGTTCAAGATCTAATTACTTACCCACTAACTGAGTTGGCAGTAAATTCAGATCATTTAGGGTCTGTCTGCTTTTTCCTATCAGGACAGGCTTATGTCCTAAATTGAAGTAAAGTTTAGGAAACTAGCTCCACCTCCCCACTCCACCCCTCACCTCACCCCTTTCCATCCTAGAAGTGTTTATCTTCTCCAATTTTCCACCAGAATTGTTCTGGCCAGCATAAACTAGAAGAAAACAATAGAAGCAACTTTGGGTCTTCAGTCTTCCGTACCAGTCTTCTAAAAATGAAAATATTTGCCCTGATACGAGGCAGCAAAGCTGCTTCTCTTAAACACATCATACCCTCCTTCACCTATAAATTGCCATTTAACCTGGGATTATGCTCTATGTGCTAACACAGTCCTTACAAATGGCTCCAAGACCCTTTGTGGTTTTGGGAAATGTGAGGGCATTTTGGTTTCATCCCAGGATGGCAGTGTTTTCCTATGTTTTCACTGCCTGTGTGGCATCTAGTAAAAAAGCAGATTATTTTTCTGCATCCTCAGCTAAAGTCTGTTGGTACCATTCTGCTTGTATTCATCTCCTTTCAAATGCTTGGGATATTTCTTTTGTCAGTTCTCTGCCCAGATGCCTGGTACTTGTGTCTAGGACTCTTCAACCGTGATTTAAATGCTTGTATGAAGAACTGATACCCCAGAATATATTTCTTACTTGTACTGCTTTTTGACTTACTTCTTTTGAATGGTCTTTGAATCTTGCAAGTACAGGGCATATCATACCTTTCTTTTAAGGCCAGTTGGAAAACTTGCAGATACCCTAAGGATATTAACAGTGCTTTTAATAGCTTTCCTTGGGTTCAAGATCAGAACTACTTTTACTGTATCCCCTACAGCATCTAAAATTTTTGGGGGGCTTTGAGAAATGACCTTAATAAATTCCCTATTGCACCTCAGATGAAGTTGTTCAGCCCATAAGAAGAATCTCTTGTTTCCCTCATCTCTAAACAAACAGTAACTCTTTTGTATGTTTATAACCAATCCAAGGAACAAGTTTCTGCCTGCAGTTAAAGCTGAAATATTAATTTAAAACAAGGTTCAACTTTGCTTAGCAAAAGATACTTGGTTTATCCAGGAACTTTGGTGCTGTAAGCCAGAGAGCTCTGCAGCCTACCTATTATAGTTTAATTTTATTCAAGGATTTTGGAGGATATGTGGGGAGGGGGATCAGAGTGCTGCAGTTTTTTCTGCTTTTCTCAAGGTATCAAAAGCACATGAGGTCAGCCCTCCATGCCACAGTAAATGAAGATAATGAATGGAAAGTGCATGTGTGTGTGGAAAGAAAAGGAAAAGCTACACATAGACAGTTATGGGGAAGAACTTCAGGAAAGCTATCTCCTCTCATACAAAGTCTGTTCTGATAAAATATAAAGCATTCTGTTACGTGGGGTTTTCTGCTTGTTATCGAGACTGATCAGATTGCCCAACACAATCAAGCCACAGATGAAACGGCAGCTGAAAGAAAGAAATGAAAATTTTCTCTTAATAAAAATTCACTGGTCTCACATTCTGGTTTTGACTCAATTACCATTTCTTGATGAAGATCTGGACTGTCAATCCCAAACTTTCAATGAGATAAGAAATAACACCTCGTAATGCTTCCATGCTTCCACAGTATGCTTCCATAGCATACTTCTACCTAGCAGATTTATGTTCCTCTACTGTTCATATTTCTATATCAGCTTTGGGGTTTTTTAGGCAAGTGTTAATGTGTGATGAGGAAACATTCATTTCCTCCACTGTGATGATTTTCTATATCCCCTTTTGACACCTTTTTTGCCTCAAGGCTTTTGGAGGTGAAGAGTCCTCAGTCTACTGAGGAAGGACTGGAACCAGCTCCACAGCATGCACAGAAATCAGTGGAGAAAGGTGGTTCTGGACACTGAAGTGCCTCGAATTCCCATGCTGAATGCCCTTGGGCACAACGCTGAATTTTGCCACCGGTTTGCTCTGTTTCTGTCTGCTTTCCCCCCAGAAGTCTCAAGGGTCATGAGGGACCACAAGGAATAGTGGTTTTGTGCCTAAGGGTGTTCAAGGGCATAAGAATCAAGCATGGTCCTTCTTCATTCAGATACATGGTCTTATGCCTTACTGGATTAATCTTGCTGAACTACTAAACCTAGGAGCAAATGGATTTGATGGGTGTCACATTTGAAGTTTGTTTCAGAGTATTATTGCTCTCTTTGCTTTCAGTTAGCTTGCTGTTAGAAAGCTAAGGCAGCACATCAGCATGAGACCTCTAATTCTCAGTAAACAGAAATTCTTTCCTCCCCTGAGACTGAATGAATCCAAAGGCACTGTAGTCTTCAAAGAGCCTGAATCCTGAATCTGTATTGAGATAATTCCATCCTGCCTGCTTCCTCTTCCTGGGATAAGTGTAGCCACATGGGAGGAGTGGTGGTAGTAAAGACATGCATCTTACTATGCCACATATGCTTGAAGAATACTCTTGGTTGCCTGTGGGGATGAATCTGAAATTAGATTGTTTAGACATATTTAATGCACTAGACTTTTCTGAAATGCTGGAAGAGACTCAGGCAAGTCGTTTCACCTCTCTGTGCCTCTGAGGCACCTCATGCTGTCAGACTTTTTTAGACAAATGAGATACATTTCAGGCCAGGGCTAGGCTTGACTTTATCCTGTTACAGCTAACCTGCAGGAATGCCTTTTTTTTTCTGATGAATTACAGGAGCAGAAAAATATTAAACTATTCATGGATTAAAAAGAAGGCATTGGAAAATCACACAGAAGGTATTATTGTCTATAGATCAGCTGGTTCATTGCTGAAATCATTCCTAGTGCTACCTGGTCACCTCTGCATCCTGAGCTGCTCCATAACATTCCGGTGTGTCTCTACCCCAAGTAATGAGCTGATAGCATTTGAGGTCTCAAGACACTGACAACTTGTCTTTGGAAAGCTGTAAGTGTCTAAACTTATTCATCTTTCAGGTAATCTGATCTGGCTAGCATAATTTTTTTCCCTTGGTCTTTTTGTCCATATGTCTCTGTATTCAGCCCCCTGGCTTGGTTTCCTGTCTCACTGTCACTTTGAATTAAATGTATTCCCTCCCATTAAATCACTCATGTTTGTGCTGTCATTCTCCTGAATGTCTGATGATCCTAGTCTTCACTTAACTTGATTTGCCATCCACTCTGGCTTTCAGAGATGAGCTTTCCTGCCTTTCATCTGCAATAATGCTCATACAGGTGAGAGCACATGTAACTGCTTAATGGCACTTCTTCATTAATGTGAAGCCCGGAGGCTCAGGTAAATCCACAAGATTCCATATTTTCAACACATTTCTATCAGCTTATGTCAGATGAAGAACTAGTCAAGAGTTTTTCTTCCCACCTCTCTCCTAAAAGCCTCTGGAAAATCTCTTGTGTGCAAGTCATGAAGAAATAGCTCACATTGTTACTCTTGAAATTGCTGTTAGCACAGACAGGTGACACAAAAAGAGAATGTCTAATTCCCACTCCTAAAATGATGCAAGAGAAATACTGCTTCCATATGCAAGCTGACTCAGCAAGAAACTTAAAGGTGAATTTTAGTTTAATCTTGAGCCAGAAACTCCAAAATCTGGAAACCAAGCCTTGCTGAAAGTCTGTGGGACTGGGGTTCTCAACAGTGGTGTTTGTGAGTATTAAGTAAGTGACAATTAAGCTTGAGTTCTGCTTTGTCTCAGTATTGTCTGGGCTTCTTTTCTGCACAGATCCTTCTATTACTGAAGTAGAAAATCCTCTTAAATACAGGAGAAATTATTCAACAAAATGTTTACTTTAGTCAGAGTACTAAGATTTGGATGCAGCCAATTAAATCACTTGCAAGCTCTAAGTATTGCCTATGTACCTCTGAAAATCTGTGTCTCAGTACCTGTAGAACAGATTTTTGTCTGACTTAAAAATCATGGTAAATACAATCATGAAGTGATGTAGCTGTGGGAATTGACACCTATGTGTTCCAAGACCACTTTCAAACCATCATGTTTCAATCAAAATTGACAGAATAAATGATGTAAGAATGTTGTATTTGACAGCTTTCATGAAATTATGGGCTTAGGCACTCAAGAAAGAGCCCCCTAAAACCTGCAGGATGGAAACACAGCAGTACCTTTTCTTTTCTGTTTTAAGATATTTAGAGAATACTCCAGAGAGGAGGCCCACTGGAGACACGAGATTTTACTAGAAACTAAACTTTACTCTTCCTGCTGTCAGAAATCTTCTGGTAAAATCAGGCATTTAAAAATTCAGGCACAGGCCTCTCCAAATATTTCATGTTAATTATTCCTGAGCTCCACTGAATACCTTGTGGAAAGAGTTGCTAGATCTTTCTGGAAAAAGAAAAGTGCTTCTGTAAGCACTTGAATATTTACCCACTGAAAAGTGATTAATTAACTTTCTGGGATGTTTTCTATTTGGTGTAATTTACTGTAATGCATCCATCAGGACAGTTAATTTAGTGACACAAGCACAACATGAAGAAATGCCATGTCAGCTAAAGTTAATGTCTTTCCCTACCTTATGCTGGAGATCACTACTATTTACAAGATTAATAATATTTACAAGAGGATGTAGTGTCAAGACAAGGGGAAATGGCTTCAAACTGAAAGAGAGTAAGTTCAGACTAGGTATTAGGGAGAGAGTTTTTATTGTGAGGGTGATGAGGTAGTGGAACAGGTTGTCCAGAGAAGCTGTGGCTGACCCATCCCTGGAAGTGTTCAAGGCCAGGCTGGATGGGGCTTGGGGCAACCTGGTGTAGTGGGAGGTATCCCTGTCCAGGGAAGGGGTGTTGGAACTAGATGATCTTTAAGGTCCCTTCCAACCCAATTCATTCTAAAATTCATTCCACTATCCATTCTATGATTACTGGCTGTTATGGTCCCCAGTGGCATCATAGTTCACTGAGGAAGCAGAGGTGCTCACTGACCAACACATGTGGTGCTTGACTGGTACCTTTTTGGATGAACTGCCTCTTCCTTCTAGGAAGCCAGGCAAAAAACACTGTTTCACCTTCTTGATGCATCCCGCAAATTGTCCACACTAGGAGAGAGCAAACCCTGTTCACTCAGCTGGTAGTCAACAAAGCATGACAGATCTTAAGCTCAATTTTTCTTTTTATATATGGTGGTGGATATACAACATACTCAGGAGCCTAGTGCTGTCTTGAGTCTTCTTAAGTTTTAATTTCATCCTTCAGTGACAGTGTTCTCACTCATGTTGGCTGGTTCATCATGGTATACGGGGAGGGAGTGAGACATCCTCGGGCAAGATGCCACATCACTAACATATTTGGAGGTTTGCATTGGGACCTTGAGGCTGAATGTGAGGATGAACTATAGCATGAGGTGTTAGGAGAGCAAATCTTATTCCTTTGCTCGTGATGGTCATTAGAAAATCGCTTGCTTTCCTGTGTCTGTTTTGCAGCTGAAAGGCTGGGGAGGAGGGGAGTCCTGCAAAGAATTCCACGTGGGACTGGCAGAGGTCATGGCAGGGGAGAAGATTCATGACGGGTCCACCCCTTAGTGCAATGCAGTGCGTTGTAGATCGTCAAGGTAGCTGTGAGCTAATCAGAGCAGCTTTGTGGCACAACAGAGCCCAGCAGCCTCTTGTTACAATCCCAGGGCAGCTGCAGAAGAGGAGCACTGCCCAAAGTCATTTTCCCTGGTAGGTGGGCTATGGAACATAAAGCAAAGCAGAAGTGGAATATCTAAAGGCTGCTGGTTCCAGCACACTTGAGGCAATATATGGAAGAGATTGCAGTGATTTTTTAGCTTTCCCTTGCCTAGACCTGCACAGTCAGTTGCTTTAAGTGGTCTAAAAACAACTTGGTTCCCTTCACAGACTTTGTCATACTTCCATCTATTGCCATAAGTCAGTTCAGACCCTTGGCTTCACTGTGCTGCATCTGTGCTTCAATTTTTGTATCTCGGTATAATTTGCCACACATACAGTTTTATTGTTCTCAGAGCCATTTGGTTTCTATTTTACTTTGGTTTCATCTTCATAATAGCAAACTCTGTTGCTTTCCTCCTTCAACACGCCATTAATATAATTTTTCCAGAAATAATTTTGCCTTCTGCAATTATTTTTCAGTTGTTGACAGGAAATATAATTTGTCTCCAAAGCAGTCATCTTACACTCCTCTTAATTACTGAAAGTACTACAGATCTGAACTGCCTTCCTGAACAGTTCATTTTAGCCTTTAGTTACTACACTGTCTGAGGAATTTTGTAGAACAATGAACGTGAAACCAAAAATAGGACAGAAGTTGGACTGTTATCACATCACTGTGCTTATAAATAAAAATTGGCAAGGCAGCCACTAGACATTTTAAACCAATTCACATTTTGTAAGTGTTCTTATAGTTGGAAAATTCTGTTTCTTTTTGTTAAGTTCAAGTGCAACATTTTCAGAGAGCTGACTAAGGACTAAAATTCTTTATGTGACCATTCTGAGTGGAGACAGCAGACAGCTAGCACTGAAATCCTTCAGTTGTTTTCTATTGCCTCTCTCTTCTGAGGAATAATACCTGCCTCTCAGTTCTCCAGGGTTCTTGCCTTAGTGCATGCCATGACAGGACCTCCTTCCTCTCTAAGCAATGTCTTTTAAACGGACTGAAAATCACCCACAGTGACGGTTCCTTTTTTGCTTCTAGAAAGTATGAAAATACATACCCTTAAGAAACTGTCCTCCTGTGGTGGTTTGAATAATGTGCTTCTGCTTTACAAATGGTTTCCAGACAACGTACCACAGGGGAAACCCTTTATGCCCTTGAAGGCATATCCCTTGTATGCTGCTCTAAGATACATAATATTTTTAACAGTATCCCTTGTGTTTAAACTTTCTTCCATTCACACAGCATTTTCTTCTTACTTACATTTATGGGAAGTGCATCTGTGGTGTCCATTACATAGATCAGTGTTTACTATCCCTCTTAATATGTTTCATTTAGACTACAGCTTTACAGTGCATCTTCTTTTTTCTCTCCACTGTCTTACTGTTAAATACTGCTGCCTGGCCTTTGTTCATGCATGCATCTTTTTTAGAAAAAGCTTTCTTCCAGTTGCAATGCCCTGCTTTTTAAAAATATTTCCAACACTGTAAGTCAGTTTTTGCAAGAATTCCTGAAAGGGTAGGTGAGAACACAGCTAAATGCAATCCATGGTGAAACGGCTAAATAAAAAGTGTGTTGTACTGTGATAGAAATAGTTTTTAGGACTTACGACCAAAAGAACTTACAACCCTAGTGTTCAAAAACTGAAAAAGTTAATTGCAGCACAAAAACCTCCCACTGTTTGGACTGATGCTTCATCTCACCACGTGCTGCTGTATTTGTATTTGTGACCCACTAATCTGGTTGGCTGAGAGACGGGTTTAAGTGTTAATATTTACCTAAGGAAAGTAATTATTTGCTCATATTTACTTCCTTTTAGATAAGGAATGGAACAAATCAGAGACAGTAGTACAGATGCAGCTGGCCACCCATCCATCATGGACATGGAGTTCCATGAGAATAACTGTCTATATGGAAATTTTGAGGTATGAATGTTTCTGTCTGGTTTGAATCAATATGCCTAGAACAGGTAGATTTTTCCAGAACAAGAACTCTCTCTCACCATACAGCTGTGCTGTTTTCCTGCTCCATGTTATTTTACCCTGGGGTAGAACACCTTGTTCTGCTGCTAAATCTCTCCTGAATGGTTCAAAACCAAGTCTGCACTTTGACACAAGATACCTCAGGATATTGCTATATTTTGGTTGCAACTGTGAAAATTCAAAGTCGAAACATTTTCTACAGAGAAACAACTTTTCTCCCAGTTACTGATGTGGACACAAAAAAAAATAATATTACAGATTAAAAAAACCCCCAACCCTACCTAAATGGAGACAGAACACTTATGGGAGGACTGGACATGGAATACACAAAGACAGTCTAGACCAATGTATCTGGCAGACTGAATTCATCACTGAAAGTTCTATTGCACTTAGAGTTGTATTACATGTACTTCCCAGTAACACAGGAACAGAGTGGGTTAAGAACTGCCAATTCTGCTATTTGTCCAAGAAAAGAATTTCGAGGAAGCATTTCATCCCCTACTTTATCTGGAAGAATAGAAAGTGCAGGGTTAACACTGCAGTATAGGAGAATCCTGAGAAGATGACATCAAGCACAGCTCTGTTGTCCCAGGTAAGCAGAAGGTGTAAGAACAGTGACTTAAGGAGAAAAGCCATCTTCTGTCAAGCATTACTCTCACTAAAGGACTGCGCGTAGGCCTGGTCTGTTGGTATAAAACTGGAAGGTATGTCCTGTTAGATGTTTGCTAGCAGAAGCAGAAAATGGCTGGTGCCATTGCAGCTCCCAAGGCTTTTCCAGATGCTGCTTCTGTCGTGGCAGCAATGGAATCAGTCTAAACTCGGTTTTTTATTGCCTTCTGCAATGGAACAAGGAGCAATATTAACACCTTTAATTATTTCCTTTAGTTTCCCAATAAGACTGAGGTTTTAGAGTATTCCCATCTTTTCACTGGAAAGTTTTCCATTGGAAAGTTTTATGACCAGTTCCATTGCCTATTGGCCCTAATGTTTTTAGCACCATTACAAATGAGGTTGAGAGCTTCTTCTAAATGGAAAGACATAAAAATCTTGTCAGTCTAAGCAGTCTTCGTTTTGGGTTTACCAGATTCTCAGCAGCTCATCAGCTAGCAAACTTTTTCAAATAATCTCTGAGATCAAGATCAAAAGATCTGAAACTGTAATGTAGACTCTAATTAGGCTGTCAGAAGTTATGTAGCTGGGAAGATAATTCAGCAATTAATCAGGGCATATCTAATACAAAGAAAAATATGTTTATTCAAACTCAGTTCTTAGTGCATTTCCATGGAAGTTTTCTCCACATTGTCATTTTCAGTAAAATGTTCATGGCAAAATCAACTAATTTTATAGTTAATAGTTCCCATTCCTTAAGTAGTTGAAGTATTCTTTAATACTGCAATTTTTCGGTTTTGAAGAACTGTATGTTTCAGTCCTGTTTCAGAAGAGAAAATCAAGGTAAAATCTATATGAAATTAAATTTTAAAGATGAGAACAGAAAATTTTATATAAAAGACTAATATCACACTCTGAAACAATTATTTTGGAATGTCTCCACAAAAGAGAGTTTTATGTTTCAGTTCGCTTTAATGGACAATGAGTTATCAGATTTCTACATAATTATTCATGTAAAAAAGCCCACTTTAACTGCCCAAAATTGATTTAGTATTAGGCTTTAATTCATCCACTGGTTTAGGCACCAAGCTGAGATATTGAAAGCAGAGGACCAGTCATTTGAGGCTGACTCCCTCAGTGCAAAGAGATGGACACAGGCAGACCATTCACATACTCATTTTCATTTTCCCTCTGTACATGCCAGACTCTCCCAAGTCAGTTTGTAGGGAGCTGTGGACACATATTTTTTTATGAGCTGCCTAAGCCTATATCAGATATGTCTAGTCCTTGGACACCTCCTCGGTCTTGGACTAAATTTTTCAAGAGACCCTTCACATGAATACCCAATTCCTATTACTTTTGCTTTCTTCTGTTCTCAGCCTCTGGTTTTTGCTGGGGTAGGGTTTCAGCAAACAAGTTGGCGGGTGAATTAATGCCTTTTCTGTTTCAGGTTAGGTGAAGATGCTCTTGTCAACAGCTTCCAGGCAGAGTCCAATCCATTTGTTGGCTGGAGAGTGTTGAGAAGGGTTTAAAACAGTTCACTTCTTTTCTCAGTGTTGTCATTAAATTTTGGCTTACACATATTTGTTTTAAGACTGTTCAAGCAACCTTAAAGCATAACCTGAGAGAATGGAGAAAAGGCAAGAAGCTCTCCTGGCTGAGGAAGCAGGGTTACATCCCTTGGTGTGTAGATGTGCTTTCATGATCCCTGCCTTTGGAAGGAAACAGGAAAACAGCCTGACTTCCAACTTCACTGCACGTTATTTACTTGTTTAGTGGTGTCCAGGTTCAGCTGGCACCTGCTGTGTGAGCAACCAAGGTCTCTGATGTCCATCTGCTGTTCAACTATTTTATTTGATAACAGCTGATGCCAAGCTCTGGTGCACCTCTCTGGAATACTCAGCTTTTGAGCACAGAGAGTTTCATATAAAGAAAAGAACTGAAACTGGGACTGGCTGATGAAAACAGATACAGTGAATCAACAGCATCCTCACGGAGTGAGCAAAAGGCAAACCACAACTTGCTGCAGATTGCAGGTGGGCCAGAATCCAGTGATCTGTGCCAAATGATAACAACAGAGATTTGGAGCCAGCTTGTGCTTTTTTATTTCTTTTAAGATGTGCTGAATGCTTCATAGAGTCTGAAAAATATTCCATGAGAATGCAATTCAGCTAACATATCGCTTCGTAATTAATGGCTCTCACTTGCTCTTTTTTTTCCTCTTAAATGGGTACATTTGCATGCAGACAGCATCGCTCTTTATACAAACCCTTCTGTTCCTACCAATCACTCAGCTGAAGTCGAAGCCCTTTCTTTGTGACACCAACATGGGTTGCTGTGTGGTTATGATGTTAAGGAGAGTACATTATGGCTCCAGGTGAGGCATGAACAGCAGGGGCAGACAAAATTGCAACTCAAAAATATACTGCTTGCATGCAAATACTGACATTGTCATACCACAAATGTTACAGTGTAAGATTTGCAGATTATGGAACATGCAAATAATTGTAAGCAGAGTCGTTCTCCAGGCTCTCCAAAGTTCTCTAGCAACCATTACTTTAAAAAAAAAAAAGTGACTGTGCATGATTTCTTTTTTCAGCATGAATTCTTAGGGTTTACTGGTTTGTTTTTCTCTTCTATGAAGAAATATCTCTTCTGCTCAACTTTTTTTATTTCCCGTGTGTTCCCACTTTTACAGTTTCCAGTTTTTAAGTGCATGCCTCAGCCAGCAGGCAGTTCTGTCTGAACACAGCCTGGATGGTCAGAGTCTGTGCTACCAGCCAGAGTTCTTTCTCAGAAATGAAACTTCAGAAACTAAGCCCAACTTCAAATAGGAGTGCATCAGTTGTGTTGGGCGTTTGGGCATTCTTGCACACAGAAAGTGCTAGAAAACTGTCAAAATTATTTCAAATGTGTGCTTTTAAAAATGTATGATAGGGATTTTTTCCAACTGTTATGTTCTGATTAACAATCATACATCATCTTGAAAATTAGGTAACACAAAAGGACCTCTGATGATCACTTACTTAGCTGCCATACACTTTTGGTCCTTTTCATTATATTTTCTTGTTATTAGTAATAAAAATTAATAGAAATAATTGTGACTAGAAAGAACAAGGCCTCACTTCCTTAGATACAGAGAAAAAAATAAATTGTTGCCTTAAATAGTGTAGCATTCTGATAACAGAACACCATTTTAGTAAGAATTTACTACAAAAATATCATCTGTTGAGACTGAGGTTGTCATTAAAACATGCTGTCTCAGATGGGAAATGTTTTAACCCTATTAAAAATCAGAAATTAGTTTGTTCATCAAGGATGAAGGTAAATGAAACCTCTTCAGCACATGTACCATATCTGGATTTGTATTGCAGCAGGCTGATGGCTGTATTTATTACCTGTATTGATTCTTTACTACTTTATTTTTCCTGTGTTGACTAGGAGACATTTCTGATTTTCTTACTATAAAACAGTCGTCAAAGTGAAAAGGAAGTTGAAAGTCTTCAGAATCATGCTTTTCAGCACTGATTAGAGGTGGGTGGAATTCAAATACTGTTCTATTCCTTGACCTTGAATTAAGGCCAGTCTGAACCTACACAGCTGGAAAATACTGCTGGTGAGAAAGTCAAAAGAGATAGGGTTTCCTCCCTGTCCACTAGTGGAACAACAAAGAGTTTTCCCTCCTCATGTTATTTGGAAAGCTTAAAAAAATATATTACAAACAAACTGAAAAAAAAAACCATGAAAAAGTCAGCATTTTTCCTGTATACTTGCAATCCCAAAAGTTAACTGGAGTAAAATACTTCTACCTTTATCCTGCCCCCTACTTCAGATTAATTGCAAGTGTTCTCTGGATTTATATATTGTGAAGTGACTCTCTTTTTGCGGCAGTACTCCTTACTGAGTTGAGAAGCTCCACATGAGCCGAGACTGTGTTCTTGCAGCCCAGAAATCCACCCATATCCTGGTGTTATGGTTTAAGCCTGGCTGGAAATTAGGCAGCACACAGCTGCTTGGCTGAACCCTCCTATTTCCCCCCTCCACCTCAGTGGAAAGAGAAGGAGAATCAAAGTAAAACTTGTAGGTTTAGATAAGAACAATTTAATAGCTGAAAGTAAGGTAAATTACAATATTAATGGTAAATAATGATAATAATAATGATAACAAAAAGGGTAAAACAAGTGATGCACAACACAATTGCTCACCACCCACTGACCAATTCCAGATCCCTCTTCCTGAACCCAGATCAGCCCCTCCTTCTGGGTAACTCCCCCAGTTTATGTACTGGGCATGACATTCTATGGTGTGGAACATATCTTTGGTCAGTTTGGGTCACCTGTCCCAGCTGTGC
Organism: Platysteira castanea; assembly: GCA_013397175.1. Lineage (NCBI taxonomy): Eukaryota > Metazoa > Chordata > Aves > Passeriformes > Platysteira > Platysteira castanea. The sequence goes on along the minus strand of VYXC01006776.1, from coordinate 964,839 downwards.
TCCATCCCAGTTTCTCTTGCAAACCTCATCACTGGCAGAGACAAGGGGGGAAAAAACATCTTTAGCTTAGGATAAACATAACTTAGCAAAAAACCAAACCATCAGTGTGTTATCAGCAACATTCTCATTCAGAATCCAAAGCACAGCACTGCAACAGCTCCTGAGCAGAAATCAGCTTTACCCTGGCTGAAACCAGGGCACCTGAGCTGCATCAAAAGACATCTGACCAACAGGTTTAGGGAGGTGATTAACCCCCTCTACTCTGTTCTCATAAAATCCCACCTGGAGTTCAGCTCTGAGCCCCCAACAGAAGGAGGTCATGGACTTGGTGGAGTGAGTTCAAAGGAAAGCTACAAAGATGACCAGAGGGGTGGAGCATCTGCTATGAAGAAAGTCTGAGAGAGCTGGGGTTTTGCCTGGAGGAGGGAAACCTCTGGGTGGACATTCTAGCAGACTTTTAGTACCTACAAGAAAGCTGGAATCTTTGTACTAGGGCATGTAGTGATACAATACAGGATAATGGCTTTAAACTAAAAGGGTGTAAGTTTTATTTTAGATATTTTTCACATTAGGGTGGTGTGGCACTAAAATAGGTTGCCCAGAAAGTTATGATACCACCCCTGGACGTGTTTTAGGTCATGTTGGACAGGGCTGAGCAACTCGGTCTAGTAGAAGGTGTCCATGCCCATGTCCAGGGGGTTGATTTAGATGGTTTTTAAGGTCCCTTCCAACTCAAACTATTCTATGATTCTGTAACTCCAGGTTTGCTTAAACTAGGAGTGTTCCCCTGATTCCTAGAGGCTTTCCTTAGACAAATAAGGAGTCATGTGGAGGCCATTTTCTGGTGAGCCTGGCCATGATTTGTAATCTCAGTACTGCTCCACACACTACAAGACCAAGATTTTATCTAAGTCATAAATAGCTTCCTCCTTGAAGGAAAACGCATAATACCTTGGATCCCTTCACCCATAAAGTCTCCAGTAGTAATATAACTGGACCTGTGATACAAAGTATGCTATTGGTTGTGTCTGAGAAGACACAATAAAGAGGCTCTCACACCTGCCAGGTTCAGCAGAAAGGAGGGAATAATTTTTATTATTGACATATTTCACATTTTTATATCTTTTCCAACTCCACAAGGGATTGGAGGACATGTCACTTCCTTCTCAATCCCACTGGAGAAGAAAGATGCTCATTAAAGTTCTCTTATCACAAAAGGAATGAAAAACAGAAAATACCGTTAAGTAAACATTGGCTATTATTTACATGAAACTGTGTGAAAGAATCTGACTCCAAGGTTAAAAACAGAAGGCTTAGCAAAAACCAAGGCAACAATTGGTTCCTCCTGCTGTTAAGATATCTTTAATCCATTTATCCGTGTGTTAGATACCCACCATATACCCCAGCAAAGACCTCGGAAGTAGGACCTTGTGGGAAATACAGTCCAGAGATCATTAGGTGGTTGAACTATAGCAGGCAGGAGATATCCCAACAGAATTTCAGAATCAGCTCAGGTACAGTTACACAGCAGAATATATATTTATATTAAGATGTATTCGTGATTATATAAAGAATATTCATTACCCAGGGTCAGTGGCTTTCTATAATCTAGCAAAAAAACCTATCACTAAAACCTGATTTGCAAATGACCTACCAGCAGGACTGGACATAGGGCAAAAATATTTGCATTTAAAATATATTCAAAGGTGGTTAGCTCATGCTTTCTTTAGCTATGTAATATTCTCTTCTTGTACAAATATTTGCTAGCCATAGATGATGGGGATTAATATACGTGGATGTGTTGCACCAATAGATTAAAAGTTAAATAGACCTCTTCATGGGTGTGCTCAAACTAGTTTTGGAACTGGGTAGTATCTATATTTTTCATTTCATTTGGTGAGGTTGTTGGGGGGACCAGTGTGGAGATGAGAAGAATGGGATGGTTATGGCAATGCTAGTTATTTTTCAGTTGAAAGGAAAGGAAAGCAAAGGAGAGCAGAGGAAGTTTGTTGTTGAGACTTAAAGGAAAACTTCACCCAGCTTGACTGAGCTGTAATGCTAAGATCATAAAGGGGACAGGACTTAATTAATGAATAGCAATATTCTTTCTTATTATTCCCTGCTATTTCTGGCCTTGAATAGCTCCACTGTTTTCTGATGCCCCTTGAATTGTGTAATAGAGAAAAGAATGGGCAACTTTCAATCTAAACAAAGCAGAACTCCATTCAGCTATACTCTGACTGTTACTAAGTCACAGTGAATGGGGTGAAAACCTTTTCAAAGACTTCCTGGGAGAATCTTGTACCTCTTGTTTTCCACCGGAGAGAAAATATTCTTCCTCTAAAAGAAGTGAAGATATCTACAAGCTAAATAAAAAAGTTATTTCAGTGTCTGAGCACAGACTGTTGAAACATATCTCTTGGCATTTCATTTGGCCTTCTATATCTAGACAGAAAAGCAAGCTTAACCAAGCAGAGCTGTGGTATGGTTGGGCAGCTCTATAAAGTGAAATTTCTAGAAATTTCTGGATATAACCTAATCAGTGCACCAATGCTGAACATTGAAGACCTTCTGGGCTGCTTTAAAAAACCATGAGATTAATTTTCTTTTGTTGTTAGGTGATATTTTTTCCAAGACTTTATATCCTGATTTTAGTTGGGGTCAGTAAGTCCTATAAATCTGGACAACTTAGTCAATATTGGAAGATGAGACAGGTTGTGTGAATTACTAAGATAGATATTTCAAAACTAGGTTTTTTGATCCACTAGGTTTGCATCCTAACTTCCTCTCTACCAGCTGTCCTGGTTAACCGGAGATGTCCCAGTTGGCTGGAAGTTAGCAAACGTAATGCCCACCTACAAGAAGGACTGGAAGGAGGATCCTGGGAACTGAGGCCTGTCAGCCTAATCTTGGTGCCAGGAAAGGTTAAAGAGCAGATCATCTTGAATGTCATCATGTGGAACGTGCAGGATAACCAGGGGAACAGGCAGTCAGCATGGGTTTCGAAAAGGCAGATCCTGATTATTTTTTTCTATTTTTTATTCTATTTATTTTTTTACTCTCTGTAAATTGCTGCTAGGCCTTTTGCCCCTGATTGCCGTGGAAGCTGACACAAAGCAGTTCTGTTTAACTTACCTGCTTTTCTGCCTCCTGCCTGAGAGACTCAATTTGTTGTCTGTCTGAAGTTGCCCAGAGGAGCTGCTGGTACAGTTCTCAGTAGTTTCCATAGAATCATAGGATCATTAAGGTTGGAAAAGACCTCTAAGATCATTGAGTTAAGTTAGCTCCACCTTGTTCATCACTAAACCATATCCCAAGGCACACTAGGTTTTTGAACACTTCCAGGTTTGATCCACTGCTTCCATGGGCAGCCTGTTCTGAGGTCTGACCATGCTTTCAGTGAAGATATTTTCCCTAATATCTGGTCTAAATCTTCCCGGGAGATAATTGCAGTACTGCTTTTTGTCACCTGAGAGGAACATGTTCAACACATGGCTTGAAAAATCAGTGCAATTGTCAGTGTACCCTGCCATGTTAGCTGTAGTTGCAAATTGTCCCTTTTCCTAGTTGCAATATGTTTGGATAAGCAAAAGGTGTGAGAAATGGTTATAGTGGAAGCAAAATACATGTTTTCTCATAATTCAAGCCAGCTCTGTGATAATGACAATTGATTTTGTGGTCAATTGACAGCAAGAGAGTTTGGATCTGCTTAGAGGGAAAATTAATCTTTCGAAAGAGAGCAAGAAGAAATGCAAGTGGCATTTCAGGATTGACCTTTAAAGGACTTATAATAGATCAGTATAATTAAAATTATGGAAACCAGTAAATAAAATTATTGCTATGCCCTAGACTTTCTCAGTCCTGAGAAACACAAAGAATTTCTCTAAAAAAGAGACACTACTTATTCTGACTTCCTCCACCTCACTTATTTGGACTGATAGTTTAATTTCAAAATAAGACAAGAAATACTTGAAACTAGATCATTAATTTAATACTTATTAGATCTCAGTAACTAGCAAACATCTACAGAAAACATGATATACTCAGTGCCCAGCAAATAAAAGGGAGTTGTGAGCAGCCAATCTAATTACTTAAATCTCTCTAGCCGGGGAAGAGTCTTCTCGTCCCTCATTAGGATTCTGAGCCACGTCTGTAGCCTGAGGAGAACAAAGACATGAGATGAAGGGACAATGAAAGGAAAGTAGGGAAGCGTAGACGGTTTCTTACTTTCCTGAAGGAAAGGAGGATAAATGACATAGCCAGGAGCCACAGAAGTCCAGGTGAAAGTTGTATTCTGTCCTTTCTGTGCCACTGCCACTGGGTGCTGCTTGCTGTTCAGCACTTCTCTTTGCTGGAAGCCCTGCACATTTCCTAATGACACCTGCCCTGCAGCCGGGCTAGGCGAGGATGTCACACTGGAAAACTGCCTGTTGTGAAGTCGGATTGTGACAATTCTTGTGTTCTCCTCCCGAATCTTGTATCATCCTCTCATGACCCCTTTTCGGGTACCTACCAGGTAAAATCCTGTTCCCCCTCTTTCTCTTGGCAAAGAGGAGGTGCATGCCCTCTGTTCAACCAGAATCCACACACTGCATCTTGCTGCACCTGACTGTAAGGTTGTTGTTAGCATAAAATTCCTGTTCCTTTTTGAATGCATCTGTACAAAGGAAGACCTACAACTTGATAACAAGGCCCTGAGGTGAGAGAGGACAGACAGATGTCCACCGTTCTGATTTCACTCCTACTAACAGATGAGATACCAAGGGGGCTGCTTAGACATGGAAGAAAACAGGTCTTCAATCTTCCTTGTGGAGGAGGAGAATGGNTAAGATAGATATTTCAAAACTAGGTTTTTTGATCCACTAGGTTTGCATCCTAACTTCCTCTCTACCAGCTGTCCTGGTTAACCGGAGATGTCCCAGTTGGCTGGAAGTTAGCAAACGTAATGCCCACCTACAAGAAGGACTGGAAGGAGGATCCTGGGAACTGAGGCCTGTCAGCCTAATCTTGGTGCCAGGAAAGGTTAAAGAGCAGATCATCTTGAATGTCATCATGTGGAACGTGCAGGATAACCAGGGGAACAGGCAGTCAGCATGGGTTTCGAAAAGGCAGATCCTGATTATTTTTTTCTATTTTTTATTCTATTTATTTTTTTACTCTCTGTAAATTGCTGCTAGGCCTTTTGCCCCTGATTGCCGTGGAAGCTGACACAAAGCAGTTCTGTTTAACTTACCTGCTTTTCTGCCTCCTGCCTGAGAGACTCAATTTGTTGTCTGTCTGAAGTTGCCCAGAGGAGCTGCTGGTACAGTTCTCAGTAGTTTCCATAGGATCATAGGATCATTAAGGTTGGAAAAGACCTCTAAGATCATTGAGTTAAGTTAGCTCCACCTTGTTCATCACTAAACCATATCCCAAGGCACACTAGGTTTTTGAACACTTCCAGGTTTGATCCACTGCTTCCATGGGCAGCCTGTTCTGAGGTCTGACCATGCTTTCAGTGAAGATATTTTCCCTAATATCTGGTCTAAACCTTCCCTGGAGATAATTGCAGTACTGCTTTTTGTCACCTGAGAGGAACATGTTCAACACATGGCTTGAAAAATAAGTGCAATTGTCAGTGTACCCTGCCATGTTAGCTGTAGTTGCAAATTGTCCCTTTTCCTAGTTGCAATATGTTTGGATAAGCAAAAGGTGTGAGAAATGGTTATAGTGGAAGCAAAATACATGTTTTCTCATAATTCAAGCCAGCTCTGTGATAATGACAATTGATTTTGTGGTCAATTGACAGCAAGAGAGTTTGGATCTGCTTAGAGGGAAAATTAATCTTTCGAAAGAGAGCAAGAAGAAATGCAAGTGGCATTTCAGGATTGACCTTTAAAGGACTTATAATAGATCAGTATAATTAAAATTATGGAAACCAGTAAATAAAATTATTGCTATGCCCTAGACTTTCTCAGTCCTGAGAAACACAAAGAATTTCTCTAAAAAAGAGACACTACTTATTCTGACTTCCTCCACCTCACTTATTTGGACTGATAGTTTAATTTCAAAATAAGACAAGAAATACTTGAAACTAGATCATTAATTTAATACTTATTAGATCTCAGTAACTAGCAAACATCTACAGAAAACATGATATACTCAGTGCCCAGCAAATAAAAGGGAGTTGTGAGCAGCCAATCTAATTACTTAAATCTCTCTAGCCGGGGAAGAGTCTTCTCGTCCCTCATTAGGATTCTGAGCCACGTCTGTAGCCTGAGGAGAACAAAGACATGAGATGAAGGGACAATGAAAGGAAAGTAGGGAAGCGTAGACGGTTTCTTACTTTCCTGAAGGAAAGGAGGATAAATGACATAGCCAGGAGCCACAGAAGTCCAGGTGAAAGTTGTATTCTGTCCTTTCTGTGCCACTGCCACTGGGTGCTGCTTGCTGTTCAGCACTTCTCTTTGCTGGAAGCCCTGCACATTTCCTAATGACACCTGCCCTGCAGCCGGGCTAGGCGAGGATGTCACACTGGAAAACTGCCTGTTGTGAAGTCGGATTGTGACAAGTCTTGTGTTCTCCTCCCAAATCTTGTATCATCCCCTCATGACCCCTTTTTGGGTACCTACCATGCTGTCCAGGAAATCCTGTTCCCCCTCTTTCTCTTGACAAAGAGGAGGTGCATGCCCTCTGTTCAACCAGAATCCACACACTGCATCTTGCTGCACCTGACTGTAAGGTTGTTGTTAGCATAAAATTCCTGTTCCTTTTTGAATGCATCTGTACAAAGGAAGACCTACAACTTGATAACAAGGCCCTGAGCTGAGAGAGGACAGACAGATGTCCACCGTTCTGATTTCACTCCTACTAACAGATGAGATACCAAGGGGGCTGCTTAGACATGGAAGAAAACAGGTCTTCAATCTTCCTTGTGGAGGAGGAGAATGGCTAAGTGAGATTTAGGAAACTGGAAATTTAAGAAGTTAAAACAAAGAGGGACATGACCCAGAATATGGAAAACAGATGCCATCTGTCCTGGGATCCAGAACCGGCTGGACTACATGTATCTATTCCATAAAGAGAGTTCATAGAAAGGACTTTAAATTCCTAAAATTGTCTTATTGGATAAGAAATAGGGAAAATTCAGATGTGCAGTGTGAGCTAAACAAACCCGTCCAAAGTTCCTTATAGAAACACAGTTCAAGGCCAGCACAGCAGCTTCCTGAGCAGAACAAACTCCAGGAAGTGCACTCAGGCAAATCTGAGGCAAATAGACAAATATATTGGTTTCAATCACATAAAGTTCTTTGGGAATATGAAATGCTTTCATAGGCCTCTATCTAAGCCACAGGTTCTTGTCATTCAAGCAGTTGTCACCAGAATAAATAATTGTACAAGTACAGAGGGTAGTCCTGAGGGTGATTTACTGAATGGAGAGCCTACCTTGACCTGCAGGAGACTATATCTATACCTGTTAAAATGTGTAATTTAGTGATCCTGAATGATTGATCCAAACTCCCACATTTTTGGTGTGACTTGCTTGGCTTATGACCTGGCTCGTTTCATGAGGATGGTTCTGCAGACCAGGAAACCTGGAGACTGAGCCAGAGGGATCATATTTCACCATCAGCACAGAAACAGAGACATCAGAATTATGATCCCAAAGTCTAGCACAAGCATCAAGGGTACAGAATGTCAGATAAGAGGTTCTGGGGCATCCTCCAAGTCTGGGAGATGGAAAGTAAGAAGCTCAGGAAAGATTGAGGTTGAATTCAGTTATTTTTTCAAGAGGGTTATGATTTGATGATTCCTGTTCATGGGTTCTGAATGACTTGAGAAAGTGGTCCACCCTGTGCCCCATGGACTGTGAGAATCCTCCCGTCTTGATGCTGTCTGTGAGTCTTCTCTGATGTAAGAAAAAAGAGTAGTAGCTCTATGGCGTGTGGCTCTTGAGAGGATTTAAACAAGTAAACAATTTCCTGTTGTTAAATCAGTGTATTTCAATGTGTTGGGGCTAGGATTCTCCTTTCCTAGTCAAGGCTTTAACAAAGGCAACATGAAAGAGCAGGAAAGCTGGCTTCCCTCCAAGAGCAGGGCTATATAAAGTTCAATATATTTGCAACTTTGCTGCTATTCTGAATGACAGCAGTTTGTCATATCTGTTACTTCCCTTTAAATAAATAACCTTTGCTTTACATCCTACTCAATTCTGTATGTAAAGGTCTGAATAATCTATTATGTCAGTTATTTATTAATATCAAAGTTAATTTTAACAAGTAGATGAAAAGACCATTTGGTTTCCTTTTTTAATGTTTTGCCAGTGGTAAGGATTTTTAAAAATATTTTTGTTTCCAGAAGAACTTAACATTGAATATAACTGCTTGAAATTTATCGCTCATAGGTTCTGAAATCATTACAATTTTATTGGCAATGGTGTAAAATGCAGAACACACCTGTGCTGAAGGGTTAACAAATCCTTATGGACAAAAAGACTGAACAAGATATTCATTGTGGTAGCAGGGATGCATGGCATTGCTTCACCATCCTTGAAGGGTCCATTTCATGTGTCAGTGTGACTACTGGCAGCACAGAAAGTGCCAAACCTGCTCTCCTCCTCTTCAGAGGACAGTTCCCAAAACCTCACAGCAGGGAATTGTGTGATATCAGGTAGTTAATTGATGGCCTCTGAGGCTTACACTGTTCAGGACTTAGAAAAATCATATTGTAAAGCCACAAGGTGATTGTCCACATGCGCGTGCCTGCACTTTTTTATAGGAATCATGGAAAAGATAATAAACGTATATTTTCAGTGTATTACCTGTCTCTAAAAAGTATTCTTCATAGCTAGTTCCTCATTTAAGTTGTCTTTTTGACATCAATGGTGAGCCAAATGATGAGCAATGATGTTGGCTTTGGTGTATCTAATGGAATCTGTGGCATTGAAGTACATTCAGATGATTAAAATCTCATATAAATACCATGGAAATATCTCAAGACTGTCACTTCTCTGCTTGAAAGTGTAAAATATGTGTTCATTGCAATTTGGTAACTCAGTCATCTGTTTGGTCTCTTCAGAGTTTGGCAGTGTGACTGAATTACTCTCTGCAGCCCAAGGGTCAGAGTGCCACTGGCAAGATGCTTTTGTGTCAAAGGCTGAAAGAAACTTACCTAAACTCAAACTCTTCCTGCTAGATCCTTGAAAGGTGTCAGAATCCATCTTCTTGAGACTAATGGAAGCATCTGGTGATGCTGTTTGGCTGCTTCCTTTTGGCTTCCCTCATGGGAGTTGTGCCCTTTCAGGAATCTCGTCCCTGCTGTGTTGAAAGGCAGGTATAAAGAATTGCAAGCCTGTGTTATAATGTGAGCCAGGCCATACAGCTGGACAAGCTAACAGTGTTTGTGCTGGCAGCTATCAGCTCCCCTTAAAACATTTTTTAATCTTGTAGTGAAGATACAAAAACACTGATGAGTTTCTGAAGTGTTTGGTGTGTACAGCTGCAACGTCTCTTACTGGTTTTGACTGTTGATTAGGCTGATTTTTTTCCCCCTAATATGCCCATATTACTTCACTCATTTCCTTTTCTCTTATTCCTTGACTAGTCATCTTACCAGATTCCTTGAATAATGTAGAAAAGGTTTTTATCTGGTCTGTTCCAGAAAGGATGTTTTCCTCTGCTAAAGTCCTTAATATTTTTCTTTGTGGCTGTAATATTTGAACTTGTCCTTCTTGCAATAAACTGTCAGAAGAGTGATTCATCCCACCAGAATGTAAAGAGCAAAACCTTTCCATAAACTTTAGAATCCTACATAGATAGATGTCTCAAAATTGAGGGTAATGGGTCAAGGGGTCCTTCTGGATTCTTGATGCTTCTTGACAATCCTACTTTGAATATCACAATCTCATTGTCATCTATCATTTCTAAAAATCAGAACCAAGTCTGATATGCTAAGGATCTCCTTTTACCTTTCTTCTCCTCTCTGCTTTAGATACTTGTCTGTCTTGGGTTTAGCTCTGAAGACTTTGCCTGTATGTGTTCTTCTCGAGCCCGCAAAGACTCCTAAATTAAGTGAGAGATGTTTTGTCCATTGAACCTCAGTTTATTGCTTTCACTCAGAAGTCGTATTTCTCACACTTCAGATTTTGACATGCTTCTCCCTGTGTACCTTCCTCATGGACTGAAAAGAAAAAAAAGGAAATCCAGCCACTTTTCAAGACATTTCTACTAACACTGTGACAGAACCTGTCTTGAATGAAACAGAAGCTTAGGGTTCATGAATGTCTGAAACTGATATCCCATGGGATCTGGATATGTTTGTGTCTTGAATTTTCCTTCCTAGGATTAGGGGTGGGGGTTAGTGGTAGGGGTTAGGGTCAGAGTTAGTTAGTGTTAGGATAAATAATTGTATTAGGATTAGGTTTAGAGTTGGGTTGGGTTGGGAGTTAGGATTTAGGGTTAGGGCTAGGGATTAGGTTTAGGGTTAGGTTCAAGGTCAGGATCAGTGTTAGGGTCTGTGTCTGTGTTACAGTTATGGTTATGGTCAGGGTAACTGTTGAGTTAGGGTTTAAAGTTAGGATTTTGTCTTCCTTTCATTTAGAAGGGAAAACTATATTTTACTTTAAATTCACGTTTCTAAATAACAACCTTTATGCCTTTGTGATTCCTAAGTGGGGTCAGCTTCAGCCTGTAAGCATCAAAAGTGTTCAGCTGCTGGGTACCAGGGACTGTGGAATTACTGTGTAATAGTGTATCCTATGAGTAAGTCGTGGGTACCATAAGTAAGTTTATATATAAATCTATAAAATACTATAAATCCTTGTCCAGCTCAGATGAAGGAACGTTTGGGCATAAAGGTTGAGTAAAAGGTGCCAGTCAAGCATGTGTAGGCAGTATGGTGGTCATGGTTTGCTAGCCAGTGCTCATCTGGACTTGCTAATATGAGATATTAAGAAAACTACTGGAAAAATGGCCTTTCATGAATGTACTTCTTGAAAAAAGAAGAACGGAGACCCCAGTGGTTCTGCTTGGCATGTCTGACTTTTTTGTTCATACTTGCCCCTTGGATTTTATCACTTCATTTATGCTGATGTTGCAGAAAGTAGTGATGTATACATATGATCAAAATATCACTGCGGCATAATCTAAACACTTTAAAACAAGTGGCAAATTACCTGCACTTAATTTGGTATTGATTGCAAAAACATTAATCATGTTGAATTCTTTCGCTATTATGCATTGGGATGTAAGAGATACTTCCATCTTAAACACTGAGTAATTCTGAGGGTAAATAATCTAAATACCATCCTGATTGTGTCTTAGAGCTCTATATTCAAAACACAAGTGTGCAGTAAAGGAGGAAAAATGAGCTTTAATTTATCAGTGTTTGGCGGAACACCCAAAATTATTTTTGCTATAGGTTGAGACGAATCAGACTAAGCTGTTCATCCGCTGTGCTGACACACAGGCTGAACACTGTTTTCCTTTCCTGGAGTCTGTTTTTGTTGTAATGGGATGCACTTTCATGTAGATGACAGGAGAGAGGTGTTAAGATGTTATACATGACTGTGCAGCATGCTCGTATTTCCTCCTGTTAGCCAAGAACAACTAATTGGCAAAGCTGTTTTGGCAGAAGTGTCTTACTCAGAAGTGATTTCAAACAAAAGGAAAGGAGCAACACAACCCACTTACGGCTAAGGGTCCTTCTAGTGAATCAAGAACATCCCCTTCCCTTCAAAATAATCATCCCTTTCCTGAAAACCATGGGATTCTGAGGATGGTACATGAGCTGCAATGTATATGCAATGTACATGCTTGCCTACAAGAGCAAATTCCTGAATGGTTCATTCCTAGATCTCATGCTGGTTCATCTCCAAGTGGAATGAAGTTCGGCCCTGCTGAAACATGAATGTACAAGTGATACCAGTCTCCAGTTCTCAGAGGGCAAGTGCATGAGAGGACAGGTATGTGAAGCAGTGTTCCCAGTTTCCAGTTGCTAAGTCTCTGCAATACTTAAAAATGCTATTTTTTAACCATCAAGAAACAGAAGCAGTGCGGTTTTTAAGAGCAAAAATTCTTCAGAGCCATAGAAATACAAACTTAAACCTGTTCTTTGACTAGCTAGCATATGCCAGGTAGCACGCTGGGACGATGTGGACTGAGAGGATATCAGATCCATGTGCTTTCCACCCTGTCACAGCTCTGTTACTGCTGCTTTTGTCTGTCATGCATCATAACAACACAGATCATCATCAGGAGACAGCAGGTATAAGCCATTGCTTGAAATTCTTGAAAAACTGATGTGGGATATCCCAAGGGAAAATATTTATGCCATCAGTTGAGGCACTTCCAGCAGCAAACCACTATTAGAAGTGTGTGGGCCAAGTGTAGCTTTAGCTTTATTGCTTCATCCATAATCTCCAGGAGAAAGTGCACTAGGCTCTCTCTTAATGTGGCTTCTGACTTGTTACTCTGTTCTTCTTCTCAATTCTTGAATAAAGCAGTTCTCAAACTTATCACTGATGCTTTTAAGCACATTTAATTTACAAATATTGTCCAGACAACCTGTTTATTAGCAGTCAGACTCCAGTAAACTCAGCAACTAATTAATTTAATGCTTAACTTTGACAATAGCAATTTAAACTCTTGGTTTATATGGGTGGCAGAGTTCAGGCAGGATGCAGGTCAATTAATTTGGACATGCCAATGGCTGTAAATGCTCTGATATAGCTAATTTAGATAATTTTGGCTGTTGCACTGCTTTAGGAGTGTCTATGCAATAATGATGAGTATATCTTCTTTAGGCTCATATACTTAACAGTGTGAAGTGTTATTTAAACTAGTGGTGCCGAAACAGACTTGGGTTATTAAGTTTTGTACATAAACTTTTTGACTCTTGACCCATATTTGCTATGAATTTGCTGCTGAAGCCTATATGTACATAGTGGAAGTTCTACAAGATGGGAAAGTGGTGCCATGAATCATATAGGTGATTACTGCGTTAGCCTTTTCTTAGCCACTTAGGAGCTGGAGAACAAAGATAAACTTGGTATTTTGTGGTTACAATCGCAAAAAATATCATGGATGAGCTGAAACAAACCCCCGAATTTTCCTATTCTTTTGCTGTGTCTGAAGGTGCTTCCCCACTTCACAGCTCACTGGGGTTTCTAGTGGATGGCTTGCTATTTCCCCGATTCCTAGAGAGCAAGTGAGGCAAAGCACAGGTGTGCCGAGTCTCGGAAGATGTTTCTCATTTTCTTTTGAGAGCATACGTCCACGGATTTGGGTTTGTTCTTTTTTTAGGGTAGCAGTGGGAGCCATCAGGCATAAAAGCAGATGTCTACAGAGCTGCTCTCTGTCAGCTCACGTGTTTCAGGTATTCTCACCACATCTCCTGGGACTTAAGTACAAGGGGGGGTCTGGCATCATCAAGGTCTTGCAGATTTGCTTTTCCAAGTAACTAAAGAGAGATGCTAGTTCAAAGAGATTATAAGGCATGTTTGAACTCTGCATTCCCAGATATACTGATCTTGTGGGATGTTCCTGACACATGGCACTGGAAAGAGACTTCAGGGAAGGTGGAAGACCTTGTACTGGGTTTCTTAGTGCATGGGAGGGAAATAAGTAACATAAAGAACTACTTGGGAAAATAAATTTAATTTACTGCCAATCAACAACGAAGTAGCAGAATAGCAAGAAATAAAACCAAAAATAAGCATGCATTTCCAACAGTCTCTCTTCTTGCCAGGCTCAGCTTCACTCCTGATCCATCATGCATCACAACAGGACGAGAAATGGGTGTTGTGGTCTTCTCACCACACTTTGTTCCTTTCTCTTCATGCTGTTCCTCTGCTTCAGTGCAGGGTCCCTCACACAGGAGACAGTCCCTCATGGCTGAAGACCATTAAAGGAACCCAAAAGTGCACAAGTCCATGGGACCTCCTGAGATACATCCGTGAGTCCTGAGAGAACTGCACAAGGCTAAGCCACTATCTGTCATATTTGAGAAGACACATCAGCCTAATGAAAGTCTCATTGACTGGAAAAGGGGAAATACCCCATTAGTGCTATAAGGGAGACATTGCAGAGCGCGCTCAATTGTTACAGATGCCAACGGATTTAAGTCAGGCAGAGATGTAGTGAATATTTTAAATACAGGGAAAGCTTAACAGAGAATTCAGCCAAGAGATGCAGGGCCAAAAGAACCAGATTGAGATGATTCAGTTCTCATAGCAATATGTTTATTTTTGGAGATAAGTAAGCTGTGACTTAAGTTTTGGTTAGAAACATTCACTTTTATTTGAAAAACAAGTCATCATTCACGGCCAAAAAACTCATAAATACTTCTCTATGAAAATTAGAGTTTTTCATAGAAAATTGAGATGCTTTATGAAAACCATTTTTTTTGTTGGTAAGACAGTTATTTTGACTGAACTTTTATTTGAAAAAAACCCACGGTAAAGTCCCTCATTGTCTTTGAGTTTGAATGCAAAAGGTGAAAAATCTGAAAGTTAGGAAACCAAAAAAAGGGAAAAGAATCCAGAGGTTGATGAAGGAAACTGAATGGAGGTAGGAAGTGCATCAGGTTCATGAAGAAAGAACCTTCCTTTCCTCTGTATTTTGCCTCATTCTGACACATATTTCACTTTTAGAATAGAAGATCTGAGCCATATCTTCCTTAATATATGAATGATATGAAATAAAAATTCAGCTTAACTCGAAAGAAAACAAGTCAAACTTTGCAATGGGAATGGTATTCCTGTTTAAGTCTCCTGTTGGTTACCTGCATTTATGGAAGAAACCTCAAGAACCTTAGTAATTGTACATTGTGATTGCAAGTAAATTGCAAAGGGCCTGAGCAATCTGTGTGGAGAGTCCATGATCAAAAAATGTCTTTGGACATAGACAGTGGAAACAAACTTGCTCTCATGAGAAGAGTCGTCCTGCTGGTCAATTTCCTCTAGACACAGAAGCCTCATTTGGGAATCATATTTATGTCCAGATTGGTTGGTTTGTTTGTTTTTTTTGTCAGAAATGATTCATCTGTTCCTCAGAGGTTTACAGGTAGTGTAAGGCAACAGATTTTTTTCAGCCCACATTGCTTCCCTGGGTAAAGAGAGTTTGTAATTTTTATGGCTGTTTGTGTCTTCCTATTTGATGTATGTCTATGTAAGGTTGTTCAGGTTTCAAAAGCAAATTATATTTGCAATGCTTTCTGTTTTCCGTGGGAGTTGCCACCTGCTAATGAATCTTGCCTAAGGACTCATAATCAGTCAGAACTTGGTCTAACCATGACACTTCAAGGTGTGCAGTTTCCAAGAGCCCAGAAAAAGATCTGTGGTCTGTCCCATACATATGTGTGTGTGTGTGTGTATATATATATACAT